>CM076575.1:1060720968-1060854213 GCA_034641835.2 Pinus albicaulis | reverse complement strand
TCTGTTATCACTCAGGTTTTCCTAGAAGTTGTGTAAGAGGAAATTATACCTGAGGTAACCACAAACCAACCTTTTAGATGCAGAATCTAGCCAATCTGCATCCAGAGAGGGCTCTCTCTTTATGATTTATCTTTGTTTTTGAATGATTTTAGGCTAGTTATAGATTCAAAGTTTGTTTTGGGAAAATGGTGGAATCCGCAAACTAAGGGCAAGGCTGAGAGCTTTCAGTCCATTGGGCTATGGAGTCTAAGGATGGCTTTACTGGATTTCTTTTCTAAACACAAGATGGTATTACAGGGCAAGATAGCTAGACAGAGAACAATCCTTAAAATTTAAAGTGGATGGATGGTCTTAAAGGGATGAAAGGCAACTAAGAATCTTTCACCATATTCAAGAGAAAGAAGAGAAATGACTACAAGCAAAGAGCAATGAAGGATTATTTGTTACAGTAATCAACAATGTTTAAATCAGCAAAACATGAGCAATTAAGAATTCATGCTTATAACTAATCCAGAAGAAAACATCGAGAATAATCACATTTGAAAACAGAGTACAATTAAGCAAATTCTGTTTCAATCCTTTATGTAAACTATTCAGAAATGGATGTGATGATAGCATAAACTAATATAAAATTTAAACACAAGGGTTGGAAAACTTATTGAACTGGAAGTCCAACACATGAATCCTGCAACAAGTCCAGTGCTTCAAAACGTCATCCAGTAAGCCACAAGTAAATTTTTCCAAAAGCTTTTTATTCCGAAAACCTCAATGTTACAGCAGAGTAATAGAATCCCCCCTTCAAAACTCTATTCGAAGGCTTATTTATACAAAAATAATCTTAACAATCTTACTCTATCCTAGCCAAGAATTCAGGCTGACTTAAAGCGCATTTACAACAAACAAGAGACACATGGTCTCGAAAATAGAATAATGAGTAACGGCTGATGTGCTGTTCCTTTCTTCATGGACGTGCTAAGGATAAGTGCTCTAAATAGGGCTTTGTGCTGTCCTTGGCGTATTCCTTTGACTTGTTGAATACTTTTACTTCTCACGGATACTCTTTACTCTTTCATCTGATACTCTTTCATCTGATACTCTTTTTTGACCATTTACTTAATAGTAAAGATAAACTTTTGTCCTGACAACATTTTTACAAAATTTCCATCATTTCCTTCCACCACTGATCATCTGGTATCATTGTTCTTCTGAGCTTCCTTAAAGTTTCATCGGCTTCAGTAAGTTTATAAAAAGTGGGCTCGTTCGGAAATAGATACTTTAACTCATGTTCCAGATGAAACAGATTTCTCACTTTTTCATAAATACTCTTCCCAGTTGGTACTGTAGGTTCTGATGAGCTAGTAGAACCTATACTAGTAGAACCTATACTAGTAGAACCTACAGCTGTATGTTTAGCATGAGCTTTGATTCTTTTCTCATAAGTTTCCAAGTCTACTATTTGATCCTCTGTGAGAATGGGACTTGGCAAATCACTGTCCAGCAGAGCTTGAAATTTTTCTCTGAAAACGTTGATGTCGACCAAAATATCATTACACTTTCTTTCTAGATTTTGCATGAAAGTTCTTTTTGTAAAAATTCTCTTTGCCTCCAAAACTACACCTGTTCTGTCATCAATTCCTAGCAATGCTAGCTGTTGTTTTGTTCTTGAATTCAAAAACTGAATGAGCTGCTGGACTAGCTCTGGCTTACCTCTTAATTCATGTCTAGTTTGTTTATTTCCCTCCGGGCTATTCTGACTAACTCATTCTCCCAAAATAACTTTGAATGGAAGGCCAATATCTTATTAAATTAATGATGTTGTCCCAAAGAATATCATTTATTTCATTCAGAGGCTTTTCCAGTGTAAGATCTTTTTGCAAAGCCTCAACCAATTTTTCCAACCTTTTTATCTCTCTGAGGTTGTCAGCTACTGTCTTTTTGGATGTGTCATATTTTCCCTCCAATTTTGTTAATTGTAATTTTACTTCTTGGAGTTCTGTGACCTTTAGCTGCAAACTCTCCATTTGTTTAATTAAATCATCAGAATTCAAATTAGAAATATTCACCTGAGATGATTGTTCCTGTTGTCCTGTAGTACCTGCTGCTGAAGCCTGTTTGAGAATTTCCTGTTCCCGCAATGCCTTTTCCAGCTCCTTCTCGGTTTCATTTAGTCGCTCTGTCAAGTTTAAGAGCAACTCCATCATTTCTTCTTGTGAATTTCCTTTTATTATTTCCTCTGTCTGGGGGTGCCTTGAGGCTGGTATTTTCAACTGTTTTCTCAGTGCAGCTAGATCATCCGCTTTCTTTTTTATCAGTGCCTCACTACCTTTAGTGTCTTTGGGATTGTGTCCCAAACCAATAATGATCTCTTCCAGAGACTTTATTCTATTGTCCTTGGCCTGTGAGGAGGCCCTTTCAATTTTCAATGTTGTAGCAGTATTATTCAAGGAATCTTGTAGTGTTAAAGCCGCCATGGCTTTGTTGGTGAGAGTGGAATAAACCATTTCCCCTGTTTGCCTATGAAGCTCTATCTGATCCAAGAGATGGATATCCTTTGCTAACACTTCAAAATTGGTTCTGATGTAATCTGTTGCTGAAGTTGGCTTTGGCACTTTAGCTTTGAAGTGGCTCATTTGCATTTTACCTTGTGAAAGATCAAATGCTGACATCAACCTTTGCTCATTGTGAGGAGCCATCTTCATATACTGATCATAGACCTTCATTTTTAATGGTTCATTCCTTGTTTTGATATCAATGAAGGTTTTCTTTATGTCTCCAGTACCTGTCTTGGGCGGTCTGAAAGAAGATACTTCAGTGCTCAGTTGCTTTTGTATCCCTTTCCGGCTTATATTTGTTTCACTTGCTGTACCTGTTTGCTGACTATCTTCCCTGCCATCATCAAATATTTCATCTATGATCTCTACATCTGGAGGTAGATCAGATTTATGTTTTTTAGCTTGATAGACTTGTGGGGCTCCTTTTGAAGGTGTGGTATCTGGAGCTGACCTCTTTTTCCCTATTCCCACATTCAGTGGAGTTTGCATCTCTGGAGCTTGGATTTGCTTTGCTGGTGTTTGAGAAGCTTTAGATTGTTCTGGTGTTTTGGAACTCTGTGATTTTTCTGCCATGACCAGGGTTTCAATGACCTGAACTATAGGTTCTTTTCCTTTACCTTTAGGCTCTGCTGTTACTGATGGGTTGTTTTCCTGTATAGCTTGTTGTAGAGTGGCTGTTGAAGATGTGCCAATATAGGGTACCTGCATTTGATCATATGTTTCTAGGTCAAATTTCTTCTCAGCATCTTTCATAAGTTTATTCAATTTGTCAGCTCCACTTCCCTCTTCAATAAGTGTTCCTTTAACCCATTCATCTTGATTTGCATACTGTTCTATGTCAGGAATTCTGTGATGTATATAAGGAGATGACTCATTTATAACCTTCTTTCACAAATGAAACCAAAGGGGTCATAAGGGACCCAACGGAAAGATGTCTGGAATTTTCTCTCTAATATAAGTTCTGCATCTCTCTCAACTTCTCTAGAATTGCAAATGAAAGGACCTAACTGGCTTTTGATCCTTAACTATGCTTTCTTCTTTACATTGCAGAAATGGATTACATCTGAGTTATTCATCTGTCTAAAGTATTCCAAAGCAAAAATTCTCATTGGTACATATCTGGGTAACTTGAATGGATGTAATTCACATCCATAAATCCCGATAACTGTATGGTTTTGGTACAAGTACCAATCCCCAACTTTGTAACTTTTTGACAATTGCAGGGTCTTTCTTATCTCAGTACTAAGCCTGGGGGGAGAAACTCCTGTTAACAAGGTTGTAGCAGGATGTACAAATTGATCAATGAATTCTGAATAAGAGTAGGGAGAATCAGAGGACAAATGAATGATGGGGGACCAAAAAATAACAGACCTGGGATTACCTTTAGCATCAAGTTTCTGAACAGGGAAAGGGAATTTGTCCGAGTGATAGAAAATTATGAGGTGATAGATAACTGAGGAGTACTTGAACACTTTTTCATCATCTAGCCTTAAAAATTGATCATGGATTTTGTTGGCAATGAAGGAAGCATAGTCATACTTAATCTCAGGAGGTTGTCCAGGGGTGAAGATAGATAGCAAAGCCAGAGTTATCTCGTCAACATACTCACTGGTATTGAATCCTAAGACAAAGGATATTACATTCACAATAAGCCTTCCCAATTGATTGGAAAAGTAAAAACCATAGGGGGGAGTCCCTTTTGGCTGATGCTCAGGTAACATGAAGTACTGACACATTGCTTTCAATTTCTCTGGAGTTAACAGTCTGGTTTTTTCAATTAGCCCTTCCATGGATAGAGGTGCTAATTCTTGTTCTGGCTCAAATTGTAACATAGCATTGATAGCCTGAGGTGTTATAGGGAACAAAACACTTTGATCAGGAGCTAATACAGCTCTTTGTGTGGGATCATAATTTGCATGACAATAATGAATGATTTCAGGGAAAACGTGGACTGTAGGAATGAAATACCTTGGGAGATTGGATTCCCACAATCCTATAAGATCTTGCCCCTTTGAGTATTCGTCTCTGCAGCGACAGAAACTCAAACGGGGACTTTCATCGAAATGCAGGTCTTTTATTTGGAAATCTTCATCTATGAGAGGCAAGTAGTCTAGATCTCGGTGAGGAGCATTCAAAGGAGTGACGTTTAGAGCAGTAGGGGCCTCCATTTTGGTTCTTGTGGATTCAAAATGGAGGTTTCAGTTTTTCTTGCAGACCGGACGGGATATCGGAAAAAAGAAGAAATTGGGACAAATTGCAGGTTTGGGAAGTAAATTCACAGGTTTTAACTCTTCAATGAGGACTCAGAGAGGATTTTTAACCACTTTTTCAGAGAAAAACACAAGAAACTAAGCTTAACTTGTAGTTGGGGTGCGGAATGATAAATACCTGTTTTTTAATGAAAACTGGTTCTTCAACAGGTAATGGATAATGGCAGGAATATTCTTCAACACGGGCGCAGTGGAATTTCTGAGTAATTTGGTGTATTTGCAGTGAATTTTGAAATTTGCAGCGGGAGCTTAGTCTCTTTCGAAAACCAAAATAACTAAAAAAACGCGAAAAATGGCTTAAAAACAAGTCAAAAGGGTTTTTGTCGTTTTCGAGGTGATGACGTCATTCGACGTAGGGGGTGACGTAAGGGAGTGGGACCGGCGGTATTCGATAAGCGGTAAGCGGTGAGCCCGCACCGCTTATGGAGGAAGGCGGTAAAAATCGCAATGGCAGCGATTCCACAGGCTGCTTGCCACGTGGAATGCTGAATAGTCAAACCCGCTCATTCCCCGCTGGCTAAAAAACTCACATGCGATGGGCAGCGGGATCAACGCTGGCCGTTGATCTGCGGGAGGCTGATCCAACGGCTAGCACGATGGGAAGATGGGCGGAGGTTTCGCGTGGGCCGCGTCGTACTTTAAAACACTTTTAAATGTTTTTAATCGCTCCGGGGGCTTTTTAACTGGCGGAAATAGTTATTAATTAGTCCAAATGACATAATTAATCCTATATGCATAATGAACAGGGTTGCGGCGGGGTTTGCTTAAGCGGAATGCCACGTGGACAGACCACGGTGGCACAAAACTTTCGCAAAGTTTTATTGATGTTTTTGGTATTAAACACACATATTGTATGTCTAACATTTTTATATATATTTTATTATATGATGAATTAATTAATACAATTATTTCACCATAAGGGCGGGATTAAGGTTATAAAGATATATTTCACCAAAGGGTTTACAAGGCGGGGTTTTATTTTCAATGTGTGGGGATATAATACTTTGGTAAAACATTATAATAAAGGGGTTTTGGGGGTATATATAAAAAAGGGAGTTATATACTTAGGAAAGGGTATTTCACTAGGGAGTTAATATAGTAGAATTAAATGTTAATATGGCAAAGGACAAGGAAAATCAAAACATCTTTGTACATCTAAGAAAGTGATAACTTGTGAAGTAAATTGCAACATTTTATCTTCAACACTTATACTTAGAATAACAAGTTATTTTGAGGAATTTTTATGGAATTTTGCATCAGTTTCCTAAGTAAAATAGGATTTTACTTAGGAAAAAGTTAAAGATGGAAGATAACAATGATGAATTATCTCAAGTGCTTAGGTCTTTTTTGATCATTAGGCCGAGGGTCCGGTCCCTCCAGAAGTCAAGGAAATGCCTTGAGCCCTTTTGATCTCCAAATACCTTAATACTTTTGGGGGGGAATTAGTAAAACTCTTGAGGGGGAAAATGATGAGGGAGGTTAATGAATTTGACTTTGCTTGCTGTGATTTTCCAGTGTATTTCCTGCTTTAGTACTTGTGATGAAAGTAAATGATTAACCAACATGTAGCAGCACCATTCATCAGATAACACTTTGCAGCACCATCTACCTACCCTATCTACTTAACACTACCATTTTTTCTTCTTTATTAGGGTGCATTTAGACTTGCAAACCCTTATCAATTTTTTTCTTTTTTACAAGGCAAATCTATCTAATTCTACCCTTATTACATCCAAGGGCTCAGATTAAACTGTTGAGCACCTCTTATTAACTCTACCTATCTACTTATCTTCCAAGATTAAACTGTTTGGCTAGATATTTATTCTCTAATCTATAACATGAAATTGAAATATGAGTAAGTCAAGTTTAAACAGTTTGACCTATTCATGAATTGTGGCAAAGGTTTGACAAGCTGCACACAATTGTTTTATTACAAGATGAAATAGTAGTGGCATTTGGATTTGCACACTTTCCTTGGTCTATTTTTGTTTGGGGTTCATTTCTTTCACTTTTTTTACCAATTTATTTTTCTTACCCTTTGATTTTTCTTTTAGGGTATACCCTCTTTACATTTTTTAAATTTTTTGATTTTTTGGTTTTTCAAGAATATGGAACACCTTTGCTCAAGAAAAGGTTTGAACATATTCCATAGTTCAATCAAGACAATCATGAAAAATGACACCTATTGGTATAGGAGACTAACACTGGCTCCACTTGGGGATGGCTTTTCCTTGTGGAAAGTCAAGAACAACAGGTCAGATGCCTCAACATGTCTTCAAACTGAACTATGTAATCTCCTTCTTCTGGTAGCTTTATTGTACATATGATAGTGCAACTTCTGAAGCTTAGGGCCTTCACTTCGGGCTTCAACTTCAGCAATTCACCATCCATTCAAAACTTAAAACTTTGTTTCCCAGTTGGAAATCTTCTGCCTTGTTCCAATCCCAAACATGAATTTGCTGTGGTTGAAAATCTTGAATTGAATATAGTCCTTTTTCTGCAACCTGAAATCTGATCTAAAACAGCACACAAAAAATTTCAAACCAACTTAATGAAAAACTAGCTGAAAATTGAAACACTAAAAAAAATTGCTCAAAATTCTGAGCTTATTGGCACTCATTTACCTACTCTAATCTACTAAAAGTCTTATTGAATCAGGTAATACAAAAATGCCAATGAAGCCAATCAAGTAGCTGTAAAAATAAATGGATAACTTGATTGCTTGTGATCAAAATTGGAAGTATATTATGATCATGTGCCTTTATAATCAACGATAAGATGTGAAATGGAAATTGTTGATATATTTGATCCTCATGGATAAAACATATTTGCATATTTGAGCTAAAAATATTCTCCATATAATCTAATATAGGATCAATAAAAGCATGATGTATGTTATTTACTTCTAGGCCTTCAATGACTAATTGTTCAATTGAATTATGAATATTAGACCATGAACTTATTTCTTCAGCCTTGTGTTTGAAAGAATAATCATCTTCAATATGCAAGTCAAAAGATAGTACAATTTCCTCTTGCTTTGGAGAAGGAAGATTTTCAAAGAACTCTTTAGGATTTCGGAAATTGTATGACTGAATTTGAGAATGCAAAAGTTTGATTTCATTTTCATAATTTTCAGAAATTATATCAAGAAGCCATTTTTTAACTCGAGGAGAACATTTTCTTGATTTAAAAAGAAGAAAGAAATCTCGTAGAAAATCCTCATCAAACTGAAGTTTTGATAACTCATCCTTGAATTCATTTAAAATTTCATCAAATGGAAGATTTTCCATAAACCATGTCATCCAGTATCACTATTAATTCTTTGGAATATGGATTATTTGGTTTTGGAATTGATCTGAAACTTGAAGCTCTGAATCTCTGATCAACAGTGTCTTGATTGGAAAATGATATCAAAAGAGTCAGAAGAATGATGCTCAAATGTGCATGGAGATTTTATATTTACAATTTTCAAAAGAGATAAATTAAAAACTACTCTAAGATCTTCTCTAAAATACAATATACATTGGAAAACTCTATCAATTTAGAAAGAACATAATGTCTTGGATAACAATCCAAGTTGAAAGCCTGATCTTTCCATATTGTTCTTCCAGGTTCATTCCTCCAGTGGAGTCATAGTAGTGAAATTGATTTTGGAGTCGCCAGGTGGATGATTTTAACCTTTGTGTGTCTGATCTCTGTCCACCATCATAGATCAGATCTAAACCTGTAAAACAATTCTGAAGAAAAAGTCAGTTCTTCAGGAAACCAAATTTTGAGTATTTTCAAAACAACTTCTACAAACTCTTCAAGAAATTTAAGATTTTTAATTAAAATTTTCTCAAAGATTTATTAAACTAGAGATTCTGATTGAAAAATTTGAAACTAAGATTCAATTTATAAGCTAAATCAGAGATAGAGTGAAACAGCATTTATTTACTTTTGCAATTGCATAGCAAAAGCAATTTCAAAGGCTTCCTGGCTGATTTTCATACTCTGTCTGTAGATTATAAATCAAACAATAGTATCAATAAAATGATTCAGTTCCCCAGTATGGTCGCCACTATGTTATCACTCAGGTTTTCCTAGAAGTTGTATAAGAGGAAAGTATACCCGAGGTAACCACAAACCAATCTTTTAGATGCAGAATCTAGCCAATCTGCATCCAGAGAGGGCTCTCTCTTTATGATTTATCGTTGTTTTTGAATGATTTTAGGCTAGTTATAGATGCAAAGTTTGTTTTGGGAAAATGGTGGAATCCACAAACTAAGGGCAAGGTTGAGGGCTTTCAGTCCATTGGGCTATGGACTCTAAGGATGGCTTTACTGGATTTCTTTTCTGAACACAAGATGGTATTACAGGGCAAGATAGCTAGACAGAGAACAATCCTTAAAATTTAAAGTGGATGGATGGTCTTAAAGGGATGAAAGGCAGCTAAGAATCTTTCACCATATTCAAGAGAAAGAAGAGAAATGACTACAAGCAAAGAGCAATGAAGGATTCTTTGTTACAGTAATCAACAATGTTTAAATCAGCAAAACATGAGCAATTAAGAATTCATGCTTATAACTAATCCAGAAGAAAGCATCGAGAATAATCACATTTGAAAACAGAGTACAATTAAGCAAATTCTGTTTCAATCCTTTATGTAAACTATTCAGAAACGGATATGATGATAGCATATACTAATATAAAATTTAAACACAAGGGTTGGAAAACTTATTGAACTGAAGTCCAACACATGAATCCTGCAACAAGTCCAGTGCTTCAAAACGTCATCCAGTAAGCCACAAGTAAATTTGTCCAAAAGCTTTTTATTCCGATAACCTCAATGTTACAGCAGAGTAATAGAATCCACCCTTCAAAACTCTATTTGAAGGCTTATTTATACAAAAATAATCTTAACAATCTTACTCTATCCTAGCCAATAATTCAGGCTGACTTAAAGCGCATTTACAACAAACAAGAGACACATGGTCTCGAAAATAGAATAATGAGTAACGGCTGATGTGATGTTCCTTTCTTCATGGACGTGCTAAGGATAAGTGCTCTAAATAGGGCTTTGTGCTGTCCTTTGCGTATTCCTTTGACTTGTTGAATACTTTTACTTCTCACGGATACTCTTTACTCTTTCATCTGATACTCTTTCATCTGATACTCTTTTTTACCATTTACTTAATAGTAAAGATAAACTTTTGTCCTGACAACATTTTTACAAAATTTCCATCATTTCCTTCCACCACTGATCATCTGGTATCATTGTTCTTCTGAGCTTCCTTAAAGTTTCATCGGCTTCAGTAAGTTTATAAAAAGTGGGCTCGTTCGGAAATAGATACTTTACCTCATGTTCCAGATAAAACAGATTTCTCACTTTTTCATAAATACTCTTCCCAGTTGGTACTGTAGGTTCTGATGAGCTAGTAGAACCTATACTAGTAGAACTTACAGCTATATGTTTAGCATGAGCTTTGATTCTTTTCTCATAAGTTTCCAAGTCTACTATTTGATCCTCTGTGAGCATGGGACTTGGCAAATCACTGTCCAGCAGAGCTTGAAATTTTTCTCCGAAAACGTTGATGTCGACCAAAATATCATTACACTTTCTTTCTAGATTTTGCATGAAAGTTCTTTTTGTAAAAATTCTCTTTGCCTCCAAAACTACACCTGTTCTGTCATCAATTCCTAGCAATGCTAGCTGTTGTTTTGTTCTTGAATTCAAAAACTGAATGAACTGCTGGGCTAGCTCTGGCTTACCTCTTAATTCATGTCTAGTTTTGTTTATTTCCTCCCGGGCTATCTTGACTAACTCATTCTGTTCAAAAATAGCTTGAATGGAAGGCCAAATATCTCTTATTAAATTAATGATGTTGTCCCAAAGAATATCATTTATTTCATTCAGAGGCTTTTCCAGTGTAAGATCTTTTTGCAAAGCCTCAACCAATTTTTCCAACCTTTTTATTTCTCTGAGGTTGTCAGCAGCTGTCTTTTTGGATGTGTCATATTTTCCCTCCAATTTTGTTAATTGTAATTTTGTTTCTTGGAGTTCTGTGACCTTTAGCTGCAAACTCTCCATTTGTTTGATTAAATCCTCAGAATTCAAATTAGAAATGTTCACCTGAGATGGTTGTTCCTGCTGTCCTGTAGTACCTGCTGCTGAAGCCTGTTTGAGAATTTCCTGTTCCCGCAATGCCTTTTCCAGCTCCTTCTCGGTTTCATTTAGTCGCTCTGTCAAGTTTAAGAGCAACTCCATCATTTCTTCTTGTGAATTTCCTTTTATTATTTCCTCTGTCTGGGGGTGCCTTGAGGCTGGTATTTTCAACTGTTTTCTCAGTGCAGCTATATCATCCTCTTTCTTTTTTATCAGTGCCTCACTACCTTTAGTGTCTTTGGGATTGTGTCCCAAACCAATAATGATCTCTTCCAGAGACTTTATTCTATTGTCCTTGGCCTGTGAGGAGGCCCTTTCAATTTTCAATGTTGTAGCAGTATTATTCAAGGAATCTTGTAGTGTTAAAGCCGCCATGGCTTTGTTGGTGAGAGTGGAATAAACCATTTCCCCTGTTTGCCTATGAAGCTCTATCTGATCCAAGAGATGGATATCCTTTGCTAACACTTCAAAATTGGTTCTGATGTAATCTGTTGCTGAAGTTGGCTTTGGCACTTTAGCTTTGAAGTGGCTCATTTGCATTTTACCTTGTGAAAGATCAAATGCTGACATCAACCTTTGCTCATTGTGAGGAGCCATCTTCATATACTGATCATAGACCTTCATTTTTAATGGTTCATTCCTTGTTTTGATATCAATGAAGGTTTTCTTTATGTCTCCAGTACCTGTCTTGGGCGGTCTGAAAGAAGATACTTCAGTGCTCAGTTGCTTTTGTATCCCTTTCCGGCTTATATTTGTTTCACTTGCTGTACCTGTTTGCTGACTATCTTCCCTGCCATCATCAAATATTTCATCTATGATCTCTACATCTGGAGGTAGATCAGATTTATGTTTTTTAGCTTGATAGACTTGTGGGGCTCCTTTTGAAGGTGTGGTATCTGGAGCTGACCTCTTTTTCCCTATTCCCACATTCAGTGGAGTTTGCATCTCTGGAGCTTGGATTTGCTTTGCTGGTGTTTGAGAAGCTTTAGATTGTTCTGGTGTTTTGGAACTCTGTGATTTTTCTGCCATGACCAGGGTTTCAATGACCTGAACTATAGGTTCTTTTCCTTTACCTTTAGGCTCTGCTGTTACTGATGGGTTGTTTTCCTGTATAGCTTGTTGTAGAGTGGCTGTTGAAGATGTGCCAATATAGGGTACCTGCATTTGATCATATGTTTCTAGGTCAAATTTCTTCTCAGCATCTTTCATAAGTTTATTCAATTTGTCAGCTCCACTTCCCTCTTCAATAAGTGTTCCTTTAACCCATTCATCTTGATTTGCATACTGTTCTATGTCAGGAATTCTGTGATGTATATAAGGAGATGACTCATTTATAACCTTCTTTCACAAATGAAACCAAAGGGGTCATAAGGGACCCAACGGAAAGATGTCTGGAATTTTCTCTCTAATATAAGTTCTGCATCTCTCTCAACTTCTCTAGAATTGCAAATGAAAGGACCTAACTGGCTTTTGATCCTTAACTATGCTTTCTTCTTTACATTGCAGAAATGGATTACATCTGAGTTATTCATCTGTCTAAAGTATTCCAAAGCAAAAATTCTCATTGGTACATATCTGGGTAACTTGAATGGATGTAATTCACATCCATAAATCCCGATAACTGTATGGTTTTGGTACAAGTACCAATCCCCAACTTTGTAACTTTTTGACAATTGCAGGGTCTTTCTTATCTCAGTACTAAGCCTGGGGGGAGAAACTCCTGTTAACAAGGTTGTAGCAGGATGTACAAATTGATCAATGAATTCTGAATAAGAGTAGGGAGAATCAGAGGACAAATGAATGATGGGGGACCAAAAAATAACAGACCTGGGATTACCTTTAGCATCAAGTTTCTGAACAGGGAAAGGGAATTTGTCCGAGTGATAGAAAATTATGAGGTGATAGATAACTGAGGAGTACTTGAACACTTTTTCATCATCTAGCCTTAAAAATTGATCATGGATTTTGTTGGCAATGAAGGAAGCATAGTCATACTTAATCTCAGGAGGTTGTCCAGGGGTGAAGATAGATAGCAAAGCCAGAGTTATCTCGTCAACATACTCACTGGTATTGAATCCTAAGACAAAGGATATTACATTCACAATAAGCCTTCCCAATTGATTGGAAAAGTAAAAACCATAGGGGGGAGTCCCTTTTGGCTGATGCTCAGGTAACATGAAGTACTGACACATTGCTTTCAATTTCTCTGGAGTTAACAGTCTGGTTTTTTCAATTAGCCCTTCCATGGATAGAGGTGCTAATTCTTGTTCTGGCTCAAATTGTAACATAGCATTGATAGCCTGAGGTGTTATAGGGAACAAAACACTTTGATCAGGAGCTAATACAGCTCTTTGTGTGGGATCATAATTTGCATGACAATAATGAATGATTTCAGGGAAAACGTGGACTGTAGGAATGAAATACCTTGGGAGATTGGATTCCCACAATCCTATAAGATCTTGCCCCTTTGAGTATTCGTCTCTGCAGCGACAGAAACTCAAACTATGGACCTTCATCAGGGTCATGTGCCCTTTATTTGAAATCTCATCTATGAGATAAGTAGTCTAAATGTCAGAGGAGCATTCAAAGAGTGATTAGAGTAAGAGGCTCCATTTTGGTTTCGTGGGATTCAAATGGAGGTTTCGCTTTTTCGTAGACCGATCAGATACTTGAAAAAGAAATTGGGACAAATTGCAGTTTGGGAAGTATATACATTGTGTTTTAACTCTTCAATGAGGACTCCGAGAGGATTTTTAACCATTTTTTCAGAGAAAAACACAAGAAACTAAGCTTAACTTGCAGTCGGGGTGCGGAATGATAAATACCTGTTTTTTAATGAAAACTGGTTCTTCAACAGGTAATGGACAATGGCAGGAACGTTCTTCAACACGGGCGCAGCGGAATTTCTGAGTAATTTGGTGTATTTGCAGCGAATTTTGAAATTTGCAGCGGGAGCTTAGTCTCTTTCGAAAACCAAAATAACTAAAAAAAACGCGAAAAATGGCTTAAAAACAAGTCAAAAGGGTTTTTGTCGTTTTCGAGGCGATGACGTCATTCGACGTACGGGGTGACGTAAGGGAGTGGGACCGGCGGTATTTGATAAGCGGTAAGCGACATAATTAATCCTATATGCATAATGAACAGGGTTGCGGCAGGGTTTGCTTAAGCGGAATGCCACGTGGACAGACCACGGTGGCACAAAACTTTCGCAAAGTTTTATTGATGTTTTTGGTATTAAACACACATATTGTATGTCTAACGTTTTTATATATATTTTATTATATGATGAATTAATTAATACAATTATTTCACCATAAGGGCGGGATTAAGGTTATAAAGATATATTTCACCAAAGGGTTTACAAGGCGGGGTTTTATTTTCAATGTGTGGGGATATAATACTTTGGTAAAACATTATAATAAAGGGGTTTTGGGGGTATATATAAAAAAGGGAGTTATATACTTAGGAAAGGGTATTTCACTAGGGAGTTAATATAGTAGAATTAAATGTTAATATGGCAAAGGACAAGGAAAATCAAAACATCTTTGTACATCTAAGAAAGTGATAACTTGTGAAGTAAATTGCAACATTTTATCTTCAACACTTAAACTTAGAATAACAAGTTATTTTGAGGAATTTTTATGGAATGTTGCATCAGTTTCCTAAGTAAAATAGGATTTTACTTAGGAAAAAGTTAAAGATGGAAGATAATAATGATGAATTATCTCAAGTGCTTAGGTCTTTTTGATCATTAGGCCGAGGGTCCGGTCCCTCCAGAAGTCAAGGAAATGCCTTGAGCCCCTTTGATCTCAAACTACCTTAGTACTTTTGGGGAAATTAGTAAAACTCTTGAGGGGGAAAATGATGAGGGAGGTTAATGAATTTGACTTTGCTTGCTGTGATTTTCCAGTGTATTTCCTGCTTTAGTACTTGTGATGAAAGTAAATGATTAACCAACATGTAGCAGCACCATTCATCAGATAACACTTTGCAGCACCATCTACCTACCCTATCTACTTAACACTACCATTTTCTCTTCTTTATTAGGGTGCATTTAGACTTGCAAACCCTTATCAATCTTTTTCTTTTTTTACAAGGCAAATCTATCTAATTCTACCCTTATTACATCCAAGGGCTCAGATTAAACTGTTGAGCACCTCTTATTAACTCTACCTATCTACTTATCTTCCAAGATTAAACTGTTTGGTCAGATATTTATTCTCTATTCTATAACATGAAATTGAAATATGAGTAAGTCAAGTTTAAACAGTTTGACTTATTCATGAATTGTGGCAAAGGTTTGACAAGCTGCACACAATTGCTTATTTACAAAAATGAAATAGTAGTGGCATTTGGATTTGCACACTTTCCTTGGCCTATTTTTTGTTTGGGGTTCATTTCTTTTGCTTTTTGGCCATTTTTATTTTTCTTACCCTTTGATTTTTCTTTTTAGGGTATACCCTCTTTACATTTTTTAAATTTTTTGATTTTTTGGTTTTTCAAGAATATGGAACACCTTTGCTCAAGAAAAAGGTTTGAACATATTCCATAGTTCAATCAAGACAATCATGAAAAATGACACCTATTGGTATAGGAGACTAACACCATCCATCAATCATAAAAATAAGTTGCCTCCCAACAAGACAACTCATGAAAAATCTCCCTCCACCTTGAGCTCCGGAAATGAAGGTGGGTTGAAATATGATCATGGCAAGCACTATAACTTGCCCCATGTTTTCCTATCCCCCACTTATGATAAGTGTGGAGTGTATTCTGATCCTGGGCTACAAATGTATTGCCCTCAAATGGAAAAATGAAGAGTAGTTCCCCCAAGAATCTCTCCTCCATCAATGAAAAAATCAGTTGGCCCAAGACATGTCATCTATGATGAATAGGACAAGATCACCATAGAATGCCCCCATGACATGTTTTTTGTAGGTTATACCATGTGAAGAAAGTGCAAACAATGCCTCATATGGTTATAATGCAACCTCATCCACTGCAGCTGCAGAAAATAACATGGAAAGCAATGCACAACAACAAATATCACATCTACTACTAAATAGTAAATAGATGAGTCAATCAACAACATAAGGTCAAACACCTGCCCATATACATACAATGGATGGATAAAATTACCAATCTCATGGCTTACCCCACAATTAAGCAAATATGTGGCTGTAGCCATGGCTCCTCTCATGTTCCCTTTAGAACATGCAATGCAAAAAATATGGGAGTCCTTCCTCATCAAGGACACATTTATCCATGTGTCTCTCCTCTGATCATGTCCTCCATTAATATAACAGAAATATCATCCAAGGACACCATACTCAGGAATAAAATGAGGCAAGTACTGAAGGTTTCATGTTGTGCAAAGCTATACCAATAGTCTCCTAAGTGGTCACGGCGTAGTTTCCCAAACCGCTGCTTTGAGAAATGATATGGCAAGTTGTTTTCAGCTCATGAATAATAATGTATGTTCTGATAATGCATGGTAAGTGGCTGAACATAAATGCTGAACATACATGGAAGGTAACAATTTCCCAAGGCCATATAAAAGATGGTTGTCTCCATCATACAAATTGGCCCAATTTTGATCCATGGAGCAGTCTGAAAAGCTTGCCCTCTTGTAGAGCCATGCACTGCAAAATAATGGTAAGAGTACACAAATCAGCCAATGTAAAATCAGATCTCTTACCATATACCGGGAGTAAAATGATGTATAGATCCATGAATGAACCCTCCATAGTTGTTTGGCATGCTCCCATGAAGATGAATGAACTAGGTGCTGCAAGAAGATCCTTCTTCTCATGCTTGGGCATCCAAGTCAAGAAGAATGTAGCACAATAATATATGGTTTCCTTATCCATTTCACCTCCTCTTTATCTATCAAGTGCAAAAAATATGAAATGTTCCTGGGACTTGTGGGTTATGGATCCACCACACTTCCGCTGGGCACACTTCATCCATTAGTTACTGCTCCAAAGAGACAACATTGTTGGCCTATACCCATAGGCTCTCAATAATACCAAGCTCCATTCTTTGACATGCTCCTTGTCAAAGATATCTTTCATAATGATGCAATACATAAGAAGTCCCTCCCGAGGTGGAAGTGCCTCTCTACCATCAAAGCCAAGGAGATAATTCAATCTCCTCTTCCTGCAACATCATGCATCTTGTGAGAGCGAATTTTCTTGTGCTCTCTCCCATCATTGCCAAGCAACTCAAGTGTTTGCTGCCCCATTATGTTCACATAATATGACTCATGTGATGAAGGTATAATGACTGATATAAGTATCATATCAGCAATATGTATCCCTTCTCCTTGCTACCCAATGATGTAAACATCCTGCCATCTCTTCTCCATTCTTTTAGTACTCCTCCCATGAGAGCTACCATCCTCCCAAACCAATTTTTTCTCCTTGCATTTCATGAGAGTTTGAAATGCAGCTCCTTGGGGACCTCTTAGGAAAGGCCTCTCTCCCATGACTATGTTGGACCTATGAAGATCCAAATGTGATGGAGGTGATGTCTCCTCTCCACCCATGTTCGACAGTACTACTAGTCCCTCCAATGGTGTAGCAACTGTCTCTTCCTCTGGTTCACAATTTGCTTCATGATTCTCCATGGAGGTGTCATGGTTTACTTCATCCTCCAAAATTTTCACTCCCACCTTGAAGGCTGAATGAAAATCATCAAAATTTATGAGGATGAGGGTTATTCTCCTCCTTGAACCCTTTGCACAACGCAGTGCAAACATGAGGCCCTAAAGTGGCCATGTGATTTGATCCTGGGACCTCCTCATATGAAATTCCACCATCCTTAAGATTATTTTATGAAATAGAAAGTGGAACTTTACTCATACCTTGGTCGATCTTGGGACCTCCTTGTGTGGCTGCAGTGGCTTATTCTTCTAATGCAACGGCTGCCTTATCCATAGATGTAGAAGGCTGCTCCTCCAAAGCTATAGCAGCGTTGGTGAAATCCCCCTCCCATGGTGGTGTGAGCTTCTCTTCAAAGTTTTGGATCAACCTTTGAGAAAATACTGCAAAATAACTTACCCTTGAATGGGCCAAGGGTTTGAACCACCAAACAGAAGTTTCCTCCACTATGTGCAGCGCTGCCATCTCCACTGCTTCTTTCTCTGTCACTAGATGCAACAATAAAATTCCTCCAGCTTCTTCTCCCAAGCTCTAGCTGAAGTAACCCCATCAAATATAGACAATAGAAACCCATTGCCTCTGATTTCTCCTTTTCTATAGGGCTTTCTCTCCTCCATCTGCTTCACAGACTGTGAGAACGTTGTAGCTCTCGTAAATGCTGTAGAATGGGGTTTATAATCACCTAGGTACTTGCTTAAGATCTGTAAATCCAAGCATCTACCATGATAGTCTTCAAGAGAATAGGAAGTGCATGGATCTTCCTCTTCTCCTCTTATCTTCTCCTCCTCCTCAGGGAGGCTCTTCTTTATTTCAAAATTAGATGAGCTCAGGCTCATCTTCTTCATTATTCTCCTCTGAAATCAAACTCATAGGTTGTGCCAGTTCGATGCTCTGATACCACTGTAATGTCCCAAATGAGGGATTTTCTGCTTCAACGGGAACATATTAGATGTTACATTTTTCCTTCTCCATAAACATTGTCAATCGACAAAGAAAATCTATTTCAGAGATAGACTACAGGGGAATTTACTGGATTTGTCACCTTTAAACAAAGGATGAGCTCCAAAGGCTACCTGGCCCGCTAGCAGACTCTGTCTATAGAGTGATTGTCCAAGGACAATATCCCCGATAAGGAAACACAACAAGATTGGGAATCTCCCAATAATGGAGTTACAACAATAAGCAAATGCACCAAATGGAAATAGCAGTGAATCCATGAATACATAAAATGTCAGAGAATACAATGGCCATCATATTAGATCATAGCAGCAATATAATATACAAATCCTTGAGGAAATTATCACTAAAGTAAGGCACAACAAGCCTCAAGAAACATGTACATGAGAATGTGAAATACACAGCTACATCAAGAAGCCCTAGGCCATGAATATGCAGTTCATATAAGGGACTGCTGCATAGATAACGAAAATACATATATATGACAATTTAGGCTCAAATAAAATGGCATTTTGCAGAAATGTCAGAGTTGTTGGGAAACAACAACTCAAGAGCTGGAAATGGATGGAGAAGGCTGAAATAGCTGTTGTAGATGAAGAGCCCTTCTCTAATGAAAATCTGAAGTGAAAGGTTGATCCTTTCACCCAAGATTTCCCCTCCAAAATCTGCTAATCCCTCACAGCAAATATCCACCCATGAAAACGTTGTCTAAGAGAGGGACTGCACTGCCTCTAATGGAAAGTGGTTGGCCTGATGCCAAAGATGGTGGGATATGCTCAAGAACCACCTTTTTTGATCTCCCAATGAATAGAACATCTCTCCACTGAAAGACAAGCTCTGAATGGTGTATGGAAACCTCCCCGGCAACACCCAGCAACACAACACAATCTCTACTGCAGAAACTGCGTTGATGTAGATGACTGAAGTTATGGCCTGAATGCTTGAATATGGGGAATGGAGTGAAATCCTTCATGAGATACTCAAGAAGGAGAGAAATTCTTAAACAGGACTCCCTCATGCCCAAAGGCACTGCAACTCTGCTAAACAGCAAGAGGCAGCAACAAGTCTTCAAGACTCGAATGTAAAATGATCAAAGATGTGTACAATGGCTGCCTTGCTCCTCTTTTATACAATGAGCCTTCCCTCCATGGACCCTATTTCGAATTAGGGTTTTCTTCTCTCTAGAAACTTCCCTCCTACGTTGTCCCACATAATGCTTTCCAACTCATGCCAACGCAGTTTGACTTGGTCAACCTTGGCCAAGCATGTTTGAAAAAACCTCCTTTCACACATGGAGGTGTGAAATCCAGCTCTAATATGATCCCCTTTCATATTTAGAGGATTTTTATTCTCTAATGATGTAAAGAATGGGTCCCCTACCCATTTTATTTATCCTCTTAACAAAATTTAAGGTCCCATAAAATTTGGGTCATTACAGCTTTGGTAGAACATTGGTATCTGATCCTAGATCTAGAATGACTTTATCCCTCTCATAATCTCTAATTTGCGCAATCAACCGTATCTCCAAGCCAGTTCTCCTCTTGTTCTTGTATACTTTGTTTACTATGTGTTGTTCCAGCGGCAACCTTTCCTTGCCAGCTCAGTTATCTATCAATTCCTGCAACCCTCCTATAGCCCTCAGGTCCCTTATAAATTTCATACACATCTGCAATAAGGATGCCAAGATAGATTGATCTGCTTCCTTTACTTCGGCATTATCCTTAAGCTTGTTTTCCAATGGAAACAATTGTCTCTTCGCGATAGGTGGTAGAGCGTTAAGATTCATAAATGTCTTCTTTGCTTCCATGAATATTTATTTCTTGCACTGCACATTAAATCAAACATTCTTATCTTCAGCTTTCCTTACCCAGGTCTCTATGGCAGGCTTTTTTCCTTTTGCACGGTCTCCTCTGGTATTCACACCACTGTGTGTTATTATGCTAATGCTTGGATATGCCTAGTGAAGTTTATCCCTCATCATTTGTATATTTTGAGGCATTTGTTGGTTGTGTTTCTTCTACATTTTAGCTAAAAAAATGGGAAAATATTCGATTTCATGACCAAATTCTGGACAATAATTACACGAAGTCGCAGTAGGATTCTGAAAATCACTGGAAAATTTTTCAACCTTTCCTCAGTTGTAACATATGATCGGGCCTAGGAAACCTCCTCATGTAGTTGAAAAACCAGAAGCTTTGTGGCCTTCTACCTGCATTTGATATGCACCAAGACTATTCTTCATCATCAAATCATAGCTCTTATGATGTTTCTCATCATGTCCCACTGAACTGCAGAAATTGCAGAACAATTTATTTAGCGATCTGATAAAATTTAGCAACAGGTTACAATAGTCTGTCGAATGTTGGCTTACAACTTTGCATAAGCTACACCATACATGGGGCCCTACACTTGGCCCTGCGCTCGATCCAAGATTTAGTGTACTCGACATCCTAGCATTCAAATATTCTCTATAAATAGGACACTGCTCTTTATATTGACCCTTTTCTTTTCATTTGATACATCAGACCTTCGTTCTCATTTCTATTTGAACCTCCTTTCCATTATTTAGATTATGGAGCTCCATATGTAGGCTTTCCAACTGATTTGGTATTTGTTGCACCCCTATTCTTGTATCGACTATCGATGAAGCTTCCATTTTCATTGCTATCTCCAATGCTTTAGCCTGAGTAGCCACCTTTTGTTGTGATAATGGAAATATGAGATGAGGCAAGAGCACAACAATGAACCATTCTCTATGTTGTTCATCCAGGATCTTGAAGCTAATTTGGATCAAAAACATCTTAAATCATTGATCTACCTCCCATACAGTCTTAATAGCCAGCTACTTAATCTCCTTGATCTTCATGATACACAGGGACTACGACTTTGGTTTCTTGAATTCAGTGTTCAATGCAGTCTTTGTCTCAGCCAAAGAAGCATTTGCATTCATCATAACATATTTCATGTACCAATACAATGGTCTATCTTGCAGCACAGTAACCAATTGTGCTTTCTTCATGTTTTCATCTGTAACATTTTGTGAGCTCCATATCACTTCTACCACAAACCAGAACTATTTAGGATCATTTGTTCCCTTGAACACAGGAATCTTCATGGGTTGGGCCATGGTGAATGGGGGAGGTGGAGGTGGATGAAAAAAATGGAATGGAGTGATGACAAGGGTGGAATTTTGCGTGATCTTCGCAGTGCTCTGTTGATCCTTAGATCTCAGACTTCTTAGGGTAGTGTGGTTTCTTTCTCTTTCTCTAGAACCAAGTAGTGAATGACAATCCTTTTCAACATACGTTCCCTAGCTGGTCCTAAACCTTTTATCACTTCGTATAGCACCAAGTTCTATTTTTCACAAATAAATATGAGTGCATCCATAGTACACCCTTTTCACACAATAGCATTCTAATCCAGATTTTCAGTGAATTCAGGTACTTACCTTTGAGGCCTTTGAATAACTTATGCTCTTCTTCACTATAAGACACAGAGGTCTCAATCACAAACTCGATGATAAACCCTCCAAGGATATTGTTTATCCAATAATCAAAATCTCTCACAATATCATTATCACTCTTTTTCAACTTCTCAATCATATATGGGGTCCATGAAGTTATCTTATTATTGAATCAACCCGTCTACGCACCTAGTCTTGAGATCCACTCATACATCTCACTAGAAAACGATGCGAAAATGATCTTGTACTGATATATATATACACTTATGAAACTAATGTTGAGTATAGATGCGTGGGTTTCTATTTTATTGCACAACAAACTCACATTATTTCAGACTTACCCAATCTTTGATCTCTTGCTTAGACGGATTCAAAATCTAGCTATCCCTCAATCAAATCTTGTTCTGGGAAAATAAACCATGTGTTCGCTTGATGGGGCCTAGACCCAGGTTCAAAGCGACTACGCAGTCCAAAAAAACCCGCTATTATCAGCACTTTTGGTAACGATCTGCTTACATAGACCGAAGTCTCGCCCGATGCAAATGATAGGGGGATGTTAGAACCAAGATTTTGCATCCAGAGGGATAGATGATTGTGGCTTTAGGGATTTCCCTTATTATCAACTCTTCATAGATCCGATCTATTAATACTATAGGTGTTTTTCACCACATCTATTGAAATTACTACAGACTGTGCGATCTTACTTAGTTATGCATTAAGTAAAGTAAATAACCATAAAAAATATTGTGTTATTCAATTACATATCAAAACCCTTATTCAACATAGGAATCCATAAACAATAAGAAAAAATCAAGCACATCAATATAACTCAGATATTATCAACATTTATTTCATTAATAGCCAGATCTTTCTCATACATCCAGTTCCACCCCATGCACACAGTTTAAGACTTCCTAATGTCTATGCACACATACTTGCAGGATCCTTTCCTCTAACCCAAAAAATAGACTTAGACTCAAAACAGTCTTACATCCAAATGCATTTCATCAACTTCTACTGCACTACCCATGACTTCTATCTAGAATTATTATATATTTGGAATTTACAATACCATGGTCCAAAACCATAGGCGGAGTCCAACATTCACAAAATATCCCATCCCATTACATAATAAGGGGATTTGACCCACCCCAAATCCCCTATGACACAAAATACACTCTGTACTACAAGTTGCACTCCTTGATCTGTGGAGTCTTTCCTTCATGCCTTCTTTGAGTGGATCCCATATCCAACACCCTACAAAAATGATGAAGGAAAACAACAATATGCATTCACATATTGTTCTTTGTGTTCTCTTTCTTGCCATATCAAAGTCATTTTGTTATGATGAAAGCCTGAAACATGACACAAAGATCTATTAGGAGAAATTTCATGAAAAAAACTTAGAAAATATTGACTGAAAAAGGCTAAACAAGTTTGTGAAATTTTCCCAGTGCACCCCCCTAAGTGAGGAAAACGTGTTGGACAGTGCAATTAAAGTCTTCCCATCGCACCTTTCAAATTTAATGGGGTGTGATGGGCCTAGGGCGTAAAATTAAATCCTTAGGTCACCCAAAACTGAGAAAAAAATGCATGAAATGAAAAAATGAAACAATAAAGAGAAATAGCAAGGTCATACCTTCTACCTAGAATTAATTACACATGAAATTATCCACTAGACTGGATGCAATCAGCTACAAAATATCAGGGGGAAAAATCACTCAAAACTCACTTTCCAAGAGGTAAACTATGAAATGGTAAAAATGAATTACTTTTATGTTTATTCATGGTCATTGTCATAATTATTTTATTAATATTTTAGTATTTTGACCTAATGTAACCTAATTTTACCATAGATAAGGTATTTTAATATTTTAGTGGTGTTCTGAGCAGGTTAACATCTATATGATGAATTTAATTTGTTTGAGTCAAAACATATCATTTTGACCAAAGAGAAAAAATTTATTACCTTTTCGGGCTCTTAATCTTACAAAAAAGGAATGTCATGGAGTCCTCTTTCAGCACTTTACAGACTCCCAAAACATGAAAATATTGTCAAGAACTTGTATTTTTGAACTCATTAAAGTAAATGAAAATACGTCTACCTAGTATAAGTTTAACCCTTTTCCAGATTGAGATAAAATATTTATGAAAAAAGAATACCTCAATCGAACATAGCTAAGAGGTTCTCCTGAGTATTTTTTTCTGCTTTTTCAGACTCAAGAAACTATTTACGAAAAGGAAATTTTGGAGTGTTATTTTTCACCTCTTTTTCAAACTATCTAAACATGAAAAATATGTCAAGTTAGACCTTCTCTAGACTCGTAAAAGAATCAAACAATGATGGACTCATCAAGCATTATGGGTTGAAGCACTCCTTCTCGGGGTTTGTTAAATAAAATCAGAGGGATTCATCTGAAGGATGAACTTACAGATTAAAAATTTGTTATCCTCCTCAATCTTGTCAAAATGAAAGAGGTACTAACCAAAAATGGTTGGGGAAATTGGGAAAATATGGTACTCCACTTGTTAATTGCAATGAGTCACTCTTGAACGTGACACTCTTCCACTTCATCTCTGTGACTGTTGGGTTGGGAAATCTCCTTGTATTTTGGTTCATCATACTATATCAAAGCCTCTGATTTCGTTTTTTTTCAATGTTTGCAACTCCATTCAGTGTCATCGATGTGTTCAAGAGAAGGCATTCATTTTATATCTTCTACAATACTCTTAAGCATTCATTCATGTTTGTCATTCCTGAACCAATTCCACATACGCATCATTATGTCTCAAATCATGATACTCCTTTTGTGTCGTTGATGGGGGATACATCCAAGCCCTCCTACGATGGTTCACTACATGTTGACACCAACTCATTATCCAAGAATTTGACTTAGAAATTCCCTTCAGTGCCTTGGTGCTTGCATACATCAATGGCAAGTTTCCTCGCTCTCGGTGATAGGTTTTCATCATTTACCTTCGACCAAAATATTTTGTGTGGTGTTCAACTTCAACTCATTCATTTAAACTATATGGATTGTATTGCAATACCTTGATAAACATTAACATCATTGGTGGTTTCTCTCGCATTTGTTAACGACTTACATCATTGGTCGTTAATTATATGGTGCATACCATGTTCGACTCCAACTAATTTATTTCCATAGTTAAACTTGTACATTGGACGTGTTAGCACATAATTTGAACCTCGGGCTGAAAAAGGAAAATCGGGGTAACCTCAAACCATGCTCAGCCTTGTAGCTAGCCCTACAAGGTCAAGAGAGGGCTCTCTCCATGAAAAGATATTCAATGAAGTGTAATTACAAACTGATTTTAGGCTAGGTATAATAATGGGAAATGTTTTTATAAAATTCAAGGGTTATGTGGAACAGATGAGGCAGTTTGAATCTGGGGAATTAAACCAGAGACATAGGGTATTTCATGGGGCAAGGTAGGCAGGAATTTTAACAATTAAGTTTAAAATAATGATGGAATGGTAAGACTGGTGAGGAGCTGAAAAGGGCATAGGAGATAGATCCTTTTCAAACATAGAGTATTGAATGATTTCCCAAGGCAAATCATTACTCAATGGATTCTACCTATCTATATTGAAAGCATTTAACCAGAGATATGAATGAATGAATGGTAAAAAAAACAAATTTACAGATGAACACAAAGGAAAGAACAAATGGCTAAAATTCATACCACAGGGATCCCACAAATCAGAGCTACATTTCTTTATTAATTCCCTACCAAACTGTTACAAAGGAGCGCAAAGCATCCTCAAATATTTCCAAACTATTCCACGCTATATCCCCCTACTCCCTCTTTACAAATTAAAATTACATTAGATAGTCATAAATTAAGGGAAGTAGATCCACAGAGAAAGGGAGTTGTTTCACTGAAATCCGAACATAGGAAGAAAACCAATAGTATGCCCCTGAAAAAGAGGGGAGACAATAGAATTTGACTATCTTGAAGATCTGTTGTTACACTGAACGAATGAAAATAGGAGATCTGAAGAATCGATCCCTATTTTATCGTTGTTGTAGAAGTCTTTGTTTCACATTTCGCTCTCGGCTTTGACTGTTTGTTTTACTTTGCTAAAAATCCCATATATGCTGAAAAATGCCTTTGCGGAACCAATAAAAGTGAAATATGCCATTTAGTTAAGAAAAGTCACCCTTTGAATGAAAAAGAGAGAAAGGAAAGGGGAGTGGGCCCAGATGCAATCGCAAATTGCAAAGGAAGAAGGGAGTGGGTTTAGCACACAGCAAAGGAAATGCGATTTGCGATGTAGGAAAGGCCTTTATAAGACAAATAAAATGAATTTTGTGTTTTACAAAGGGAAAAGGCCCATTTTTCATTAAAAAGGAGGAAGAGTTTATAGTGGGCCCCAAAGGGAATCGCAATCGCAAGTCGGAGGGTGGATGGGTTTAACAGATAACAGCGGAGATGCGATTGCGATGGAGCGATCAATCGCATCGGCGGGGGAGTGTGAAGTTCAAACATGGTATAATTAAAATGTATGATGCGATGAAACACTTACGAAATATTAAAAATTTATTTTTCACACTTTACAAAGGGAAAACCCTTTTTGAATGAAGTGGGGCAGAAAAATTTTAGGTTGGGGCCCGACCAATCGCAATCGGGAGATCGGAGGAGTGGGGTCGTGAGTTTTAAGTAATGCAAAGTCGTGATGCAATTGATCAGAAGTTAATTCAATTGCATCAGAGTAATCTGGGAAGGGTCAATTCATCGGGGTTTTCTCAATCGGAAGGGGACCAATCGGGAGTACTCAGTCGGGAGTACTCAATCGGGATGACTCAATCGAGGGTTGCTATTTAAGCGATGCGATCGGATCGGGGGAGGTTAATCGCATCGGAGGGGATTATTTAATCGCATCAGGGGTTTTATGGATCAAAACAACTTTTGTGATGCGATTATGCAATCGGATAGGGGAAAAGGGGTTTATAAAGAAAAAAATTTAAATGAAATGAAATAAAGTGTAAGGGAGAAATGGAAAAGGGGAAAGATAGGCTATAGGGGACCTTCTTTCACTTAGGCATAATTTTCGATCCAGGAGTCGGTTTTGAGAGTATAATATACCGTTGGAAGGCTCTTTCCAGGATATTTTTGATGAACATACTTAGAACATAATTTTTGATAGAAAATGTCGTGGAAAATGCCTCTGAAAGGCAGGATGGTGACTTTGTGGAGATAGCATCTTCTAAAGTGCAGCTTATTACATATAAAGGCATAAAATTACATAATAAATGATAATAAAGGCAAAGTACCATGTTTTCACCTCAAAATATGGTTTTTAGGTGAAAATTACATCATGCTCAATAGAACATTTCCTTGATTTCCCAGATGTTGTAACTTAGAGTTTATTTGACCTCCTCATGATCTTGCTGATATTTATTAACACTTAACTTATTAATTTGACCATGATGAGACCCTACAACCTAATGAGACCAACCCTATGACCTAATAATATGGATTGGAAGTGACTCATGACTAAATACCATAGAGAAGGGAATCAGCAAGTTTCACATGAGGGAAAACTGATGAAAGACCACTACCATCAATGAATCCATGAACTAATGGAATGATGAAAATTTATGGTATGGGACTCCTAATATGCAAATGCAAAAGAGCAAGTTTGATCACTGATGGCAGTATGACAAGACTGTCACTAAAATTGGCTCCAATGGGGATGGTAGCTCCTTGGAGGTGCCAAGAACATCGTAGACCAAGTAGCCTTATCCGTTGGGAAAATATGGTCAAAAATACTGAAAATTGACACAATGCAGACTGACTCTGACTCACAACTAAGACTGAAAACTAAATGGAAACCAAACTTTACACATATCATTCAAGTTTTATAGCCTTCACCTCGGGCCCCAAACTTCAAAGACTGTTTACTTGAAATCTAACCAAAAATAACATGGTATATACAATGATTGTGACACATTTTCTGATCCATTATCTTCAACAGTGGTAGTGCTTGAAAATCCTACCATTCACTGGTCCTCCAGGGAAATCTTGGCCATCCATCTCTAAGAGCAAGAAATCATTCTGTCCCCTGTATGTTGAAATCTTGTATGGTTATTTCCATAGGTTGTCGAACTTACTATGCTTCCATTTGTCCTCATTTTGTGCATCCCATCTCAATACCACTTCGTCCAACTAAAAACTTTCTGCTTTGGTCTTCGGTCATAGATTTTCTTTATCTTCTCTTGCAATTGAATAGCGTTTTGAGACACTTCCTCCCTTGTCTGCTGAAGGTGGATCATTTGATTGATCATTCGCTGATTATCATCTTCCTCACTGCCAGCCTCTTGCAATAACCTCATGACTGGAACTGTAAGCAATGTAGGAAAAACAACATCAGTACCATAACCAATTCAAACATTGACATACCTATAGATTTCTTATTGTTGACTCTATCTTCCCACAACGTGTTGATGAGCTTCCGATGCCAGTTCCTCTTGTTTTCTTCCAGCATTTTCTTAATTATGTTTATCAAGGATTTATTCGATGATTCTTCCAAGTCGTTACCTTGTGGGTAGTATGTTGTCGAATGACCCAACACAATATTGTATTTGTCGCAGAATTCCACCATATTTTTAGATTTGAACGTTGTTGCGTTATCTGTCAAGATCCATTAATGATGTGTTGATGATGCGGGATGGATTTCCCCTATGAAATCAAGTCCCCACTGCTGAAAGGGATCATTTACTGCAACTAGTTCCAAAGGAAGAGGAAGCAGTTTCCTTTTTCCTTGGAAAATTTGACATTCATGGCAGCTCATTACAGTTTTATACAAATATAAAAATAAGGTGGGCCAATAATATCCTTCTCTCAACACTTTGTTAGCTGTAGTTTTCCAAAACAAGCGACCACCACAATCACCTTTGTGGAATTCATGCATCACCTGCTGAGCCTCATCTTCAACCAAAAAATTAAGCAGAATACCTCCTGGATCTTTCCAATAAAGAGCATTGTTTAAAATACAGAATTTAGCAGACTTAAGTTTCAGCGATCTACCTTCACTTTTAGACATTCCTGGAGGTGGTGAAAGAAGCTGGAGGACATAAACAATATCTGAATACCATGGGGATTGTAGAAAAATTTCTAAAATTGGAACAAGCAAACCTTCATCCTCATCTTCTGACATTGCTGTTATAAGATTTATATCCAAAGCATGCAGGTTTGATTGGGCCATTAGCTTTTCCAAGCCTTGTCCTTTTATCAAATTCGTGGGTTTAATCTCTAGATCATATTCCAACATTTCTACTATCCACTTACTTCTTCGTCCCTCTGGATCAGTTTGCATCAAGACATATTTCATTGTTGCACTAGGAACATATGATATAGTATGTGAATGCATAATATATACTCTAAAATCCTTCAATGCTTTTATAAGGGCCAATGCTTGTTTCTCAATGATATTATACCGCAAGGCAGCATCTCGAATAGTCCTACTAAAAAAGGCAATTGGCTTTTCAATCTGATCTCTCTTTTGCATCAATACAGGAGCCATAGTATGCTCCGATGCAAATGAAAATATAATGAAATCTTGAGTGTAATCAAGACTAATAAATACTGGGGCATTGGAAAGAGAAAACTTTACCATATTAAATAACTCGATAGCTTCCTCACTCCATTTGACAGTGCTATCCTTTTTCAACATATTAGTCATTTCTCTTAAATGTTCAGCCAAATTGGGTATAAATCTGCGCAAGAAGTTCATCTTACCATTGAATGCTTGAATCTCCTTTTTGTTACATGGGAGGTCTATGTGCTAAATTGCCTCCACTATTGAAGGATCGATGCGGATACCGTCTTTAGAGATGATATTCCCTAGCAGCTTGCCTTCATCCATAACAAACAGACTTTTCTTTGGATTAAGAGAAATCCCAAACTTTCTGCATTGCTGAAAAACAACTCTCAAATGATGCAAGTGTTCATCATTAGAACCAAAAAAAAATGTCAGATCATCCAAATAAACAACAAGAAAAACATCCTTTTCATTGGCAAAAGCAATGTCCATTGCTCACTAGAAAGTGGCTCTAGCGTTCTTTAGTCCAAATGGCATATTGGCATGCTGGAAAGTTCCCTAGGGTGTTGTGAAAGCAGTTTTGTCTTGGTATTTTTCATGCACCAAGATCTGATTATAGCCTGAGTAGCCATTGAGTAGTGACATCCTTGATGCTCCAACTACTCTTTGAAGAATATGATCCATCTTCGGAAGTGGATAACTATCCTTTAAGGATGCTTTATTTAGATTCCAAAAATCTATGCATAACCTTATCTCTCCTGTCTTTTTATGTACCAGGACCAAATTTGAAATCCAATCAGAAAATCTAATTGGGACAATGATACTAGCTTTGTACAATATTTTTACCTCTTTTTCAATGGATGGCTATAGCTTTGGGTTGATTCTTCTCAACTTCTATCTAAACGGCTTCTGATCCAGCTTGATGGGAATAGTATGCTAAATTATGTTTTTGTCATACACCTTCAAATCTGAATAATCCCATGCAAACACATCAAAAAATTCAGAAAGTAATTTAACATACTGTTCCTTCACATCAGGGGACAATGCTTTTGATAACTTCAAAAGCTTGGGCTTGTCAGCTATTCCAAGATTAACATCCTCAACTCCTTTATCAGTAGGAACCAAGCTTGGTTTCTTTACAACATCATCTTGATCAAAAAGCTCCTCTAAAGGTATGAGACCTCTAGGAATTACATTATCTTTCAGCTGCAATATGTCCATCTGATTTGCTTCAATTTCTTGATCATCAACCTCATAGTCACCCTCTATGGGAGTATCTTTGAATTTTCCTTCACTCTACAAAAAGGCATTTATCTCATTTTCATCCCAAAACACTTTCCAATACCTTATATTATCTGGGATAGCAGGCCTATGTTTGACATAAATTTCAAACTTGTTGTTGGAGTTCATTAGAATTTTCAAATTGCTTGCAGTAGTGGCAAGAGAATTAGCAATAAGATTCTGCATTCTGGGTACTGCTGTCAAAGTGTACTCAGGAAACACCCTCAAGATGTCAAGGACTGCATTTCTATATGCCCTCAATCATGGATGCTTTGCTTGATACTCTCCTTTTACCTATTTTATTATCAACTCCGAGTCTCCATAGATAGAAATCCTCTTTGCATTTAACTTCTTCAAAATTTTCAGACCTGTAATAAAAGCTTCATACTCTGCTTCATTGTTAGAGCAGTCAAAAGCTAATTTGTAAGCACATACTCTAACATTACAAGGAAATTTTTTAGGCTGGAAAACAGGGCTCCAAATCCATATTCCTGTACCAGCATTGTCCTTGCCAACAGCTCCATCAAATTCCATGCTCCAGGGGCCTTCTTCTTCTTCTTCTAGATGCTGAAATTTTTCTTCTTTCTCTACTTTATCTGGACTGATTTCTGCATCCTTCTGCTATTCACTGTCTTTTTGCTGCTGCAAGGCAATAGGCTTAGAAGCACTTGCTGCTTTATCTTTTTCCCTTTTAAGGACTTCCCTAAAATTTTCTGAGATTTCATGTATATTATCTACTTGTACCAATTGAACATTCTCATCATTCAAACCAGCATCTGAATACTATACAAATGACTCTAAATCTGTGTGGACTGAATTAATGGGATGATTAACTGGCTTCTCTTTGCTAGTGATCATGTATTTCATTTTCTTCTCCCTATATAGTTTTCTCAACTAACCAAACACGGGAATGGTCGCATAAGAGAAGTCAAGCTACATGGTTCCTTTAAGTTTTGCACCCCAAGACCTAGATAGAATCATTCCAAACCGTGGTGGAACATCGGCAACAACTACATCCATTAAAATTTTTTTGGCTGGGATTTGATCTAAAGATACTACCAAGTCTTTGATAAGACCAATACAATGGACCCTACCAGAGTCAAAGGAATATAGATCATGGTATTTGCAGGTAATATCAAGTCCAAAATTCTCCATAATGGCCTTGGGCATCAAGTTGTGCGAGGCTCCAAAGTCCAATATAGCATTATTTAGGATGAACTGATGCAATCTAAGACTCAGGTAGAAGGGAGGAACTTCAATTTCTTTTGTTTGATATTCTGTGGCTGGACCAAAAATGAGTTTATGATAATCATCTTCAATGTTCACCATATCTAATACAGAGTCTATTTGCAAAATTATAGACACCTGATGTTTGTAAGTACTATTTTTCACCAACTCAGTCAAGGGCATGGATAACTTTAGCTTAGAAATTTCATTTTCTAAATTAAAAGAAGGAAATTTTTCTACCTCTTTAATGGGAGGGTATTTCTTCCTTACTTGCTCCTTTGCTATGCTATGCAGGCTCTTTTCATTTGCAGTGTTAATCGCTGAAGATGTCTTGTTGGGGGAAGGATCGGTAGGCTCTTTTACTTTCCTTTGAGTAGTTGAAGAGTCGTTCTTCGATTGTAGCTCTTTTCTTTTCTGAATGGGATTGACCGACACGTCTCTGTTTCTCAAAGAGAACTGCTTCTATTGTGTTGACAGAGCGTTCATGTATCCTCTTTGGTAATCATCGGACTCTTCCTTTAACACCACATCATTGGACAAAATGAAATCTTCATCTTTTCGAATGTTTGTAATTGCTGTGTATTCTTCATCTTCTGTGAGAAAGATGGGTGCACCATCAGCAATGAAGAAATGATTGGCCTCAATCACAGGATCATCATCATCGTTTATTTCCATTCCTTGAACATAATTTTGCTGCAATGGAGTTCTGATCTGCTGCTATGGCGTTTCTTGGTCCTGCGCTCTATGTTCTCTTTGCTTAATTCGGAATTGTGGCTGCTGCTGTCCTCTGAAATTTGGATTCCTGATTTGTGCTTCAGGTCTATCTGAAATAGTCAATCGATCGACCATATTTTCCACTATTTGGATTAAAGTATCCATCTTACTGTCTGAAGGGGAGGCTTCTTCTTTTATAGTCACTCTCTTTTCGGCCTTTGTCCGTGCCCTTTTGGCCAGCACATTTTCTTCTACGCTCATGGCTATCTTCTGCATGTCTTCCAGTGTGGTAGGATCTCGTTCTCGTAGCTGATATGCCATATCAACATTGAAACCATCTGGAAAATTGAGCAAGGCTAATCCCATAGGAGGTTTTAGGTTAGTCAGAATAGCATTATATACAGCATTAAATCTTACACAATAATCTTGTACAATTTTACCCACATTTCCTTTAATATTTTCATATTCAGACAAAATTTGGAGTGGGTTTTTCTTTACCTCCCACCGATCTAAGAAATGTGTATGTAAATCCTTAAAAGTGTGGATAGAGCCTGCTGGTAAGGCTCTGAACCATTTTCTAACTTCACCTCCAAAGCTTTGGACAAACAATCTTGTGGTGACATTTTCTACCTCTACCTCATGAAGATCAAAAAAGTCATTCACCTTATCAACATGGTGCTGGGCTATGATACTTTGAGTGGAATCAAAGATAGGTATTTTACTTTGGTAATCAGCAGGCATATCATTCAATTGCTAAGGTAAAACCAGGGGTGCATACTGGGCACCTATGACTCGAGGTGGATTTACAACAATTTTTGTGCTGCTAGGATTTAAGGGAGGTGTTGATGGAGGAGTTGAAACATGAGAATTGACTGATGGGAATGCTGATGAATTAAGGGGAGGAGATGTTGTTTCTGATAACTCTAAAGGCCCAGGGATATTGGTTACAGTGATAGATGTCTTAGGGGATTTCAAACTATAATCATCAATTGATGTATTTGCCCTTTGAACTTCAATATCTACAAGAAACTCTGGATCTAAAATTGTGTCATCAAGTGGAGTTTCAAACTTACTTCTGAACAAAGAAATCTGAAAAAATTCATCAAAAGAGAGGTCTTCTACAAACAACCATTCACCGAGCCAGGTATGGGATCTGAAAATTGGTCTAGGACTTAGTGATCCTTCTTGTCTTCTGACTATCCTTGGAATAATATTAGGATTTTTAAACACAGGGGGAGGATTTGGATCTGGGTTGGCCCTTATGTATCTCCTTGAAGCCAGTGTGGTCAAATTTCTACTTTACAATGTTTATTTTAGCCTAGCAAACTCTAAACATAATCATCCATAATCCATGGATTTATTTGGAAAATATTACTGGGGTGATCAGTCTTTTATGCTAAAAAGTCCCCAGTAGAGTCGCTAGAAATGTTAGCACCTAATTTGAACCTCAGGCTAAAAAAGGCAAATCAAGGTAACCTCAAACCACGCTCAGCCTTGTAGCTAGCCCTATAAGGTCAAGAGAGGGATCTCTCTGTGAAACGATATTCAATGAAGTGTAATTACAGACTGATTTTAGGCTAGGTATAATAATGGGAAATGTTTTTATAAAATTCAAGGGTTATGTGGAACAGATGAGGTAGTTTGAATCTAGGGAATTAAACCAGAGACATAGGGTATTTCATGGGGAAAGGTAGGTAGGAATTTTAACAATTAAGTTTAAAATAATGATGGAATGGTAAGACTGGTGAGGAGTTCAAAAGGGCATAAGAGATGGATCCTTTTCAAACAGAAAGAAAACATAGAGTATTGAATGATTTCCCAAGGCAGAGCATTACTCAATGGATTATACCTATCTATCTTGAAAGCATTCAACCAGAGATATGAATGAATGAATGGTAAAAATAAAAAATTTACAGATGAACACAAAGGAAAGAACAAATGCTAAAATTCATACCACAGGGATCCCACAAATCAGAGCTTCATATCTTTCTTAATTCCCTGCCAAACTGTTACAAAGGAGCGCAAAGCGTCCTCAAATATTTCCAAACTATTCCACGCTATATCCCCCTACTCCCTCTTTACAAATGAAAATTACATTAAATAGTCAGAAATTGAGGGAAGTAGATCCACAGAAAAAGCGAGTTGTTTCACTGAAATCCGAACATAGGAAGAAAACCAACAGTATGCCCCTGAAAAAGAGGGGAGACAATAGAATTTGACTATCTTGAAGATTTTTTGTTACGCTAAATGAATGAAAATAGGAGATCTGAAGAACCGGTCCCTATTTTATCGTTGTTGCAAAAGTCTCTGTTTCAAATTTCGCTCTCGGCTTTGACTGTTTGTTTTAATTTGCTAAAAATCCCATATATGCTGAAAAATGCCTTTGCATAACCAATAAAAGTGAAATATGCCATTTAGTTAAGAAAATTCACCCTTTGAATGAAAAAGACCGAAATTAAAGGAGAGTGGGCCTAGATGCGATCGCAAATTGAAAAGGGAGAAGGGAGCGGGTTTAGCACACAGCAGAGGAAATGCGATTTGCGATGGAGGAAAGGCCTTTATAAAACAAATAAAATGAATTTTGTGTTTTACAAAGGGAAAAGGCCCATTTTTCATTAAAAAGGCAGAATATTTTATAGTGGGCCCCAAACGGAATCGCAATCGAAAGTCGGAGGGTGGACGGGCTTAACAGATAGCAGTGGGGATGCGATTGTGATGGAGCGATCAATCGCATTGGTGGGGGAGTGCGGAGTTCAAACATGGTATAATTAAAATGTGTGATGCAATGAAACACTTAAAAAATATTTAAAATTTAATTTTCACACTTTGCAAAGGGAAAACCCTTTTTGAATGAAGCGGGGTAGAAAACGTTTATGGTGGGGCCCGGCCAATCGCAATCGGGAGATCGGAGGAGCGGGGTCGTGAGTTTTAAGGACTGCAAAGTGGCGATGCGATTGATCGGAAGTTAATTCAATCGAATCAGAGTAATCAGGGAAGGGTAAATTCATCAGGGTTTTCTCAATCGAAAGGGGACCAATCGGGAGTACTCAATCGGGGTGACTCAATCGAGGGTTGCGATTTAAGCGATGCGATTGGATCGGGGGAGGTTAATCGCATCGGAGGGGATTATTTAATCGCATCAGGGGTTTTATGGATCAAAATAAATTTTTCGATGCAATTATGCAATCGGATAGGGAAAAATGGGTTTATAAAGAAAAAATTTAAAATGAAATGAAATAAAGTGTAAGGGAGAAATGGAAAAGGGGAAAGATAGGCTATAGGGGACCTTCTTTCACTTAGGCATAATTTTCGATCCAAGAGTCAGTTTTGAGAGTATAATATACCGTTGGAAATCTCTTTCCGAGCTCTTTCTGATGGACATACTTAGAACATGATTTGTGACAAAATATGCTATGGAAAACTCCTCTGAAAGGCAGGATGATGACTTTGTGGAGATAGCAGCTTCTGAAGTGCAACTTATTACATATGAAGACATAAAATTACATAATAAATGATAATAAAGGCAAAGTACCATGTTTTCACCTCAAAATGTGGTTTTGAGGTGAAAATTACATCAAGCTCAATATAAAATTTCCTTGATTTTCCCAGATGCTGTAACTTAGAGTTTATTTGACCTCCTCGTGATCTTGCTGATATTTATTAACACTTAACTTATTAATTTGACCATGATGAGACCCTACAACCTAATGAGACCAGCCCTATGACCTGATAATATGGATTGGAAGTGACTCATGACTAAATACCATAGAGAAGGGAATCAGAAAGTTTCACATGAGGGAAAACTGATGAAAGACCACTACCATTAATGAATCCATGACCTAATGGAATGATGAAAATTTATGGTATGGGACTCCTAATATGCAAATGCAAAAGAGCAAGTTTGATCACTGATGGCAGTATGACAAGACTGTCACTAACATTGGCTCCAATGGGGATGGTAGCTCCTTGGAGGTGCCAAGAACACCGTAGACCAAGTAGCCTTATCCATTGGGAAAATATGGTCAAAAATATTGAAAACTGACACAATGTAGACTGACTCTAACTCGCGACTAAGACTGAAAACTAAATGGAAACCAAACTTTACACATATCATTCAAGTTTTATAGCCTTCACCTCGAGCCCCAAACTTCAAAGACTGTGTACTTGAAATCTGACCAAAAATAACATGGTATATATAATGATTGTGACACATTTTCTGATCCATTATCTTCAATAGTGGTAGTGCTTCAAAAGCCTACCATTCACTGGTCCTCCAGGGCAATTTTGGCCATCCATCTCTAAGAGCAAGAAAGCATTTTGTCCCCTGTATGCTAAAATCTTGTATGGTCCTTTCCATAGGTTGTCGAACTTACCATGCTTCCCTTTGTCCTCATTCCATGCATCCCATCTCAATACCACATCGTCAAACTGAAGCCTTTCTTCTTTGGTCTTACAGTCATAGATTTTCTTTATCTTCTCCTGCAACTGAATAGTATTCTAAGACACTTCCTCCCTTGTCTGCTGAAGGTGGATCATTTGATTGATCCTTCCTTGATTATCATCTTCCTCACTACCAACCTCTTTCAATAACCTCATGACCGGAACTGTAAGCAATGTAGGAAAAACAACATCAATACCATAAACCAATTCAAACGGTGACATACCTATAGATTTCTTGCTGCTGACTCTATCTGCCCACAACGCATTGATGAGCTTCTGATTCCAGTTCCTCTTGTTTGCTTCCAACATTTTCTTAATTATGTTGATCAAGGATTTATTCGATGATTTTTCCAGGGCATTACCTTGTGGGTAGTATGTTGTTGAATGACCAAACATAATATTTTATTTGTCGCGGAATTCCACCATCTTTTTAGATTTGAACGTTATTGCGTTATCTGTCAAGATCCATTGATGTTGTGCTGATGATGCGGGATGGATTTCCCCTATGAAATCAAGTCCCCACTGTTGAAAGGGAGCATTTACTACAACTGGTTCCAAAGGAAGAGGAAGAAGTTTCCCTTTTCCTTGGAAAATTTGACATTCATGGCAGCTCATTACAGTTTTATAGAAATCTGAAATAAGGTGGGCCAATAATATCCTGCTCTCAACACTTTGTTAGTTGTAGTTTTCCAAAACAAGTGACCACCACAATCACCTTTGTGGAAGTCACGCATCACCTGATGAGCCTCATCTTCAACCAAAAAATTAAGTAGAATACCTCCTGAATCTTTCCAATAAAGAGCATTGTTTAAAATACAGAATTTAGCAGACTTAAGTTTCAGCGATCTACCTTCACTTTTAGACATTCCTGGAGGTGGTGAAAGATGCTAGAGGACATAAAAAATATCTGAATACCATGGGGATTGTAGAAAAATTTCTAAAATTGGAACAAGAAAACCTTCATCCTCATCTTCTGACATTGTTGTTATAAGATTTATATCCAAAGCACGCAGGTTTGATTGGGCCATTAGATTTGCCAAGCCTTGTCCTTTGATCAACTTTGTGGGTTTAATATCTAGATCATATTACAACATTGCTACTATCCGCTTACCTCTTCTTCCCTCTGGATCAATTTGCATCAAGACATATTTCACTGCTGCATTAGGAACATATGCTATAGTATGTGAATGCAGAATGTATACTCTAAAATCCTTCAATGCTTTTATAAGGGCCAATGCTTGTTTCTCAATGATATTATAACGCAAGGCAGCATCTCGAATAGTCCTACTAAAAAAGGAAATTGGCTTTTCAATCTGATCTCTCTTTTGCATAAATACTGCAGCCATAGTATGCTTCGATGAAAATGAAAATATAATGAAATCTTGAGTGTAATCAGGACTAATCAAGACTGGGGCATTGGACAGAGAAAAATTTACCAGATTAAATGACTTGATATCTTCCTCACTCCATTTGACAGTGTTATCCTTTTTCAACATATTAGTCATTTCTCTTAAATGTTCAGCCAAATTGGGTATAAATTTGTGCAAGAAGTTCATCTTACCATTGAATGCTTGAATCTACGTTTTGTTACGTGGGAAGTATATGTGCTGAATTGCCTCCACTCTTGAAGGATCGATGCAGATACCGTATTTAGAGATGATATGCCCCAACAGCTTGCCTTCATCCATAGCAAACAGAATTTTCTTTGGATTAAGATAAATCCCAAAATTTTTACATCGTTGAAAAACAACTCTCGACTAGTGCAAGTGTTCATCATCAGAACCAGAAAACACTGTCAGATCATCCAAATAAAAAAAAATAAAAACATCCTTTTCATTGGCAAAATCAATGTCCATTGCTAACTGGAAAGTGGCTCCAGCGTTCTTCAGTCCAAATGGCATTTTGGCATACTGGAAATTTCCCCAGGGTGTTGTGAAAGTAGTTTTGTCTTGGTATTTTTCATGCACCAAGATCTGATTATAGCCTGAGTAGCCATTGAGTAGTGACATCCTTGATGCTCCAAATACTCTTTGTAGAATATGATCCATCTTCGGAAGTGGATAATTATCCTTTAATGATGCTTTATTTAGATTCCGAAAATCTATGCATAACCTTATCTCTCCTATCTTTTTACGTACCGGGACCAAATTTGAAATACAGTCAGAAAATCTGACTGGGACAATGATACCAGCTTTATACAATATGTTTACCTCTTTTTCAATGGATGGCAGCATCTTTGGGTTGATTCTTCTCAACTTCTATCTAAATGGCTTCTGATCCAGCTTGATGGGAATAGTATGCTGAATTATTTTTTTTTCATACACCTTCAAATCTGAATAATCCCATGCAAACACATCAGAAAATTCAGAAAGTAATTTAACATATTGTTCCTTCACCTCAGGGGACAATGCTTTTGATAACTTCACAAGCTTGGGCTTGCCAGCTGTTCCAAGATTAACATCCTCAACTCCTTTATCAGTAGGCACCAAGCTTGGTTTCTTTGCAACATCATCTTGATCAAAAAACTCCTCTAAAGGTATGAGACCTCTAGGAATTACATTATCTTTTAGTTGCAATATGTCCATCTGATTTGCTTCGATTTCTTGATCATCAACCTCATAGTCACCCTTTATGGGAGTATCTTTGAATTTTCCTTCACTCAGCAAAAAGGCATTGATCTCATTGTCATCCCAAAACACTTGCCAATACCTTAGATTATCTGGGATAGCAGGCCTATGTTTGACATAAATTTCAAACCTGTTGCTAGATTTCATTGGAATTTTCAAATTTCTTGCAGTAGTGGCAAGAGAATCAGCAATAAGATTTTGCATTCTGGGTACTGCTGTCAAAGTGTACTCAGGAAACACCCTCGAGATGTCAAGGACTGGGTTTCTATATGCCCTCAATTGTGGATGCTTTTCTTGATACTCTCCTTTTACCTTTTTGATTATCAAATCCGAGTTTCCATAGACAGAAATCCTCTTTGCATTTAACTTCTTCAAAATTTTTAGATGTGCAATCAAAGCTTCATACTCTGCTTCATTGTTAGAGCAGTCAAAAGCTAATTTGTAAGCACATACTCTAACATTACTAGGAACTTTTTCAGGCTGGAAAACAGGGCTCCAAATCCATATTCCTATACCAGCATCATCCTTGCCAACAACTCCATCAAAGTCCATGCTCCAGAGGCCTTCTTCTTCTTATTCTAGATGCTAAAATTTTGCTTCTTTCTCTACTTTATCTGGACTGATTTCTGCATCCTTCTGCTATTCATTGTCTCTTTGCTACTACAAGGCAGGAGGCTCAGAAGCACTTGCTTCTTTATCTTTTTCCCTTTTAAGGACATCCCTAAAATTTTTCGAGATTTCAGGTATCTCATCTACTTGTACCAATTGAACATTCTCATCATTCAAATCACCATCTAAATATAATAAAAATGACTCTAAATCTGTGTGGATTGAATTAATGGGATGATTAGCTAGCTTCTCTTTGCTAGTGATCATGTATTTCATTTTCTTATCCCTATATAGTTTTCGCAACTGACCAAACATGGGAATGGTGGCATAAGAGAATTCAAGCTACATGGTTCCTTTAAGTTTTTCACCCCAAGACCTGGATAGAAGCATTCCAAACCGTGGTGGAACATCGACAACAACTACATCCATTAAAACGTTTTGGCTGGGATTTGATCTAAAGATACTACCAAGTCTTTGATAAGACCAATACAATGGACCCTACCAGAGTCAAAGGAATACATATCATGGTATTTGCAGGTAATATCAAGTCCTAACTTCTCCATAATGGCCTTGGGAATCAAGTTGTGCGATGCTCCAGAGTCCAACATAGCATTATGTAGGATGAACTCATGCAATCTAAGACTCGGGTAGAATGGAGGGACTTCACTTTCTTCTGATTGATCTTCTATGGCTGGACCAAAAATGAGTTCAGGATAATCATCTTCAACGTTCACCATATCTAATACAGAGTATATTTTCAAAATTCTAGACAACTGATGTTTGTAAGTATTATTTTTCACCAACTCAGTCAAGGGCATGGATACCTTCAGCTTAGAAATTTCATTTTCTAAATTAAAAGAAGGAAATTTTTCTACCTCTTTAATGGGAGGGTCTTTCTTCTCTACTTGCTCCTTTGCTGCGCTATGTAGGCTCTTTTCATTTGCAGTGTTAATCACTGAAGATGTCTTGCTGGGGGAAGGATCGGCAGGCTCTTTCCCCTTCCTTTGAGTACTTGAAGAGTCGTTCTTCGATTGCAGCTCTTTTCTTTTCTAAATGGGATTGACCGACACGTCTTTGTTTCTCAAAGAGTACTGCTTCTGTTGTGTTGATAGAGCATTCATGTATCCTCTTTGGTAATCATCAGACTCTTCCTCTAACACTGCATCATTGGCCAAAATGAAATCTTCATCTTTTTGAATGTTTGTAATTGCTGTGTATTCTTCATCTTCTGTGAGAAAGATGGGCGCACCATTGGCAGTGAAGAAATGATTGGCCTCAATCACAGGATCATCATCATCGTATGTTTGCATTCCTTGAACATAATTTTGCTACAATGGAGTTTTGATCTGTTGTTGTGGCGTTGCTTGGTCCTGCACTCTATGTTCTCTTTGCTTAATCTGGAATTGTCACTCCTGTTGTCCTCTAAAATTTGGATTCCTGATTTGTGCTTCAGGTATATTTGAAATAGTCAATCGATCGACCATATTTTCCACTGTTCGGATTAAAGTATCCATCTGACTGTCTAAAGCGGAGGCTTCTTCTTTCACAGTCACTCTCTTTTCGGCCTTTGTTCGTGCTCTTTTGGCTAGAAAATTTGCTTCTACGCTCACGGCTATCTTCTGCATGTCTTCCAGTGTTGTAGGATCTCATTCTCGTAGCTAATATTCCATATCAAAATCAAAACCATCTGGAAACTTGAGCCAGAATAGCATTATATACATCATTAAATCTTACACAATAATCCTGTACAGTTTCACCCACATTTCTTTTAATATTTTCATATTCAGACAAAATTTGGAGTGGTTTTTTCTTTACCTCCCACTGGTCTAAGAACTGTGTATGTAACTCCTACAAAGTGTGGATAGAGCCTCCTGGTAAGGCTCTGAACCATTTTCTAACTTCACCTCCAAAGCTTTGGTCAAAAAATCTTGTGGTTATATTTTCTACCTCTACCTCATGAAGATCAAATAAGTCATTCATCTTATCAAAATGTTGCTGGGCTGTGATGCTTTGAGTGGCATCAAAGATAGGTATTTTACTTTGGTAATCAATAGACATATCATTCAATTGTTGAGGTAAAACCAGGGGTGCATACCAGGCAGCCATGACTCGAGGTGGATTTACAACAATGTTTTTGCTGCTAGGATTTAAGGGAGGTGTTGATGGAGGAGTTGAAAGCTGAGAATTGACTTATGGGAATGCTGATGAATTAAGGGGATGAGATGCTCTGATAACTCTGAAGGCTCGGGGATATTGGTTACAGTGATAGATGTCTGAGGGGATTTCAAAATATAATCATCAATTGATGTATTTTCCCTTTGAACTTCGATATCTACAAGAAAATCTGGATCTAAAATTGTGTCATCAAGTGTAGTTTCAGACTTACTTCTGAACAAAGAGAGCTCAAAACATTCATCAAAAGAGAGGTCTTCTACAAAAAACCATTCACTGGGCCAGGTATGGGATCTGAAAATTGGTCTAGGACTTAGTGATCCTTCTTGTCTTCTGACTATCCTTGGAATGAGATTAGGATTTTCAAACACAGGGGGGGGATTTGGATCTGGGTTGGCCCTTGTGTATCTCCTCGAAGCCAGTGTGGTCAAATTTATACTTTAAAATGTTTATTTTAGCTTAGAAAACTCTGAACCTCATCATCCAGAGTCCAGGGATTTATTTGCAAAATATTACTGGGGTGATCAATCTTTTATGCTAAAAAGTCCCCAGTGGAGTCACCAGAAATGTTAGCACCTAATTTGAACCTCAGGCTGAAAAAGGAAAATCAAGGTAACCTCAAATCACGCTCAGCCTTGTAGCTAGCCCTACAAGGTCAGGAGAGGGCTCTCTCCATGAAAAGATATTCAATGAAGTGTAATTACAAACTGATTTTAGGCTAGGTATAATAATGGGAAATGTTTTTATAAAATTCAAGGGTTATGTGGAATAGATGAGGTAGTTTGAATCTGGGGAATTAAACCAGAGACACAGGGTATTTCATGGGGCAAGGCAGGCAGGAATTTTAACAATTAAGTTTAAAATAATGATGGAATGGTAAGACTGGTGAGGAGCTAAAAAGGGCATAGGAGATGGATCCTTTTCAAACAGAAAGAAAACATAGAGTATTGAATGATTTCCCAAGGCAGAGAATTACTCAATGGATTCTACCTATATATGTTGAAAGCATTCAACCAGAGATATGAATGAATGAATGGTAAACAAAACAAATTTACAGATGAACACAAAGGAAAGAACAAATGCTAAAATTCATACCACGGGGATCCCACAAATCAGAGCTGCATATCTTTATTAATTCCCTGCCAAACTGTTACAAAGGAGCGCAAAGAGTCCTCAAAGATTTCCAAACTATTCCATGCTATATCCCCCTACTCCCTCTTTACAAATGAAAATTACATTAAATAGTCAGAAATTGAGGGAAGTAGATCCACAGAAAAAGGGAGTTGTTTCACTAAAATCTGAACATAGGAAGAAAACCAACAATATGCCCATGAAAAAGAGGGGAGAAAATAGAATTTGGCTATCTTGAAGATCTGTTGTTACACTGAATGAATGAAAATAGGAGATCTGAAGAACCGATCCTTATTTTATCGTTGCTGTAGAAGTCTCTGTTTCACATTTCACTCTCGGCTCTGACTGTTTGTTTTACTTTGCTAAAAATTCAATATATGCTGAAAAATGCCTTTGTGGAACCAATAAAACTGAAATATGCCATTTAGTTAAGAAAATTCACCCTTTGAATGAAAAAGAGCGAAAGGAAAGGGGAGTGGGCCCATATGCGATCGCAAATCGCAAAGGGAGAAGGGAACAGGTTTCGCACACAACAGAGGAAATGTGATTTGTGATGGAGGAAAGGCCTTTATAAAACAAATAAAATGAATTTTGTGTTTTACAAAGGGAAAAGGCCCCTTTTTCATTAAAAAGGTGGAAGATTTTATAGTGGGCCCCAAAGGGAATCGAAATCGCAAGTCGCAGGGTGGATGGGTTTAACAAATAATAGCGGGGATGCGATTGCGATGGAGCGATCCATCACATCGGCAGGGGAGTGCGGAGTTCAAACATGGTATAATGAAAATGTGCGATGCGATGAAACACTTATGAAATATTTAAAATTGATTTTTCACACTTTACAAAGGGAAAACCCTTTCTGAATGAAGCGAGGCAGAAAACTTTTATGGTGGGGCCCGGCCAATCACAATCGAGAGATCGGAGGAGCAGGGTCGTGAGTTTTAAGGACTGCATAGTTGTGATGCGATTGATTGGAAGTTAACTCAATCACATCGGAGTAATCGGGGAAGGGTCAATGCATCGGGGTTTTCTCAATCGGAAGGGGACCAATCAGAAGTACTCAATCGGGGTGACTCAATCAGGGGTTGCGATTTAAGCAATGTGATCGGATTGGGGGGGTTAATCGCATCGGAGGGGATTATTTAATCGCATCAAGGGTTTTATGGATAAAACTAACTTTTGTGATGCGATTATGCAATCGTATAGGGGAAAATGGGTTTATAAAGAAAAATTTTAAAATGAAATGAAATAAAGTGTAAGGGAGAAATGGAAAAGGGGAAAGATAGGCTATAGGGGACCTTCTTTCACTTAGGCATAATTTTCTATCTAGGAGTCGGTTTTGAGAGTATAATATACCTTTGGAAAGATCTTTCCGGGCCCTTTTTGATGGACATACTTAGAACATGATTTGTGACTGAAAATGCTATGGAAAATGCCTCTAAAAGGCAGGATGGTGACTTTATGGAGATAGCAGCTTCTGAAGTGCAGCTTATTACATATGAAGACATAAAATTACATAATAAATGATAATAAAGGCAAAGTACCATGTTTTCACCTCAAAATATGGTTTTGAGGTGAAAATTACATCAAGCTCGATAGAGAATTTCCTTGATTTTCCCAGATGCTATAACTTAGAGTTTATTTGACCTCCTCATGATCTTGTTGATATTTATTGACACTTAACTTATTAATTTGACCATGATGAGACCCTACAACCTAATGAGACCAACCCTATGACCTAATAATATGGATTGGAAGTACTCATGACTGAAAATGATAGAGAAGGGAATCAGCAAGTTTCACATGAGGGAAAATTGATGAAAGACCACTACCATCAATGAATCCATGACCTAATGGAATGATGAAAATTTATGGTATGGGACTCCTAATATGAAAATGCAAAAGAGAAAGTTTGATCACTGATGGCAGTATGACAAGACTGTCACTAACAGGACGATCGAGTGAACAATATAGAAGACCCCAAATATATTTTCATCCATATGGGTTGCACTTTCAGGATTAATACAAGACTACAAAAAATGATGGCTATGATCATACAACTAGTCATCCAATCACGATTCAACACTTTTCCATCAGCGAACGTGACTTATTAACCATTGTACATGTAATGTTAGCTTATATGTTGAGCATGGGTATGCCTCCCTCTGCAAATATATCCTGATGAAAATATATTGTAAATGATGATGATCTAGACTAGTTTTTCTCAATTTGAACTTGTCACAAGGTAAAGCACTTTAGTCATCATCTATCACCTTTGATTTCACATTTTAGCGGGAAATATATTATAGGAAATTTTGTCACATCTAGTCAATAGGCCTAAAAACTAGATAGGCCATGATCCATGAACATGTTGTCATCATCCCAACATGAAGCCCTAAGCATGACCTCTTCAAATAATTGAGTTTTTGGATCTAACTACCTTAAATGAGTGCTTTTAAGGCCTACTGCACCCTGCCCCTTTAGATACCTGCGTTTAGTAGCAGGTTACTCCCTTTTCAACTACTCTAATCATCATCAACTTTCTCTTTGCATGGGGTGTGTTGATTCTAGAAATTCGGGAAAATTAAAATGAATCCCAAATATTTCTCTTCTAGAATCTTCCAGGGGTTCTTTTAACTATTTTCCTTGGATAAGAATCTCGAGACCTTTCTTATCCTACCTTGGAGATTTCACCTCTTATCACTTGAGCTCATCCTCCCATATTAAGTGGATCTCAAGCCTAGATTGGTAAATGGATAAGAATTCCTAAACTACCACACTCTCTTATATATTTATTGTTATCCATAACATTAGGGTTGGAATTTGGAGGCTACAAATGGATTTTTGGGCTATTTTTATAGGGGCCTCTGCAAAAACCTTTTCTAGAAGGAATTTTCCTTGTAGTGCCAGTGCAAGAACTTATCTATTGGATGAGTACCTTTCTAGAGGAGAAAATGTATCCTCATATTCAATTCCCTCAACTTGAGAGTACCCCTTGGAAACAAATTTAGCCTTATACTTCTCTATGTTTTCGTCTACTACATGCTTAAACTTGAAGATCCATCTCAAACCCAAAACTGCTTTATCTGGATGTCTTGGCATCACTTCCCAAACTTTTTTCTTTAAAATGGATTTGTATTCCTCCACCATTGCATCAACCCATATAGGTTTCTCTATTGATTCCTTGAAATAGAATGGCTTAATCTCTATAAGCTCAATCATTAAATCCATGCAGCCAGTGTGCCAATCAAGTGACCTCCTCTTCCTGCACAAATTTGAAGGAGCTCCCACATTCTCCCTCGCATATTGCACAAGTATGTCAATTTCCATAGTTCTTTTTATGCCTTCTCTAGATTTTTTTTCTTGAGTGGATGCCTCCACTCTCTGATCCTCTACTTGTGGATTCTCCAAAATTTCCTGAAGCTCCTCCTTTTGAGATAAAATCTCCTCTTCTGGTGGGATTTGAAGCTCCCTTTCAAGAGATCACTGCATACCTTTCTCCTCTTCAAACTTTACCTCCCTTTGCAAAAATGTCGTTTTGAGGGAAGGTAAGTACACACGGTAGTTTAAGGATTTTCTGTGCAACCCAAAAATACCCCTAACTCTTATGTCAGCTCAATATTCTTCCTTGATTATTCAGAGACATGGTAGTAAATAGAGGCTCCAAAAATCCTATAGCGCAACACATCCAATTTTCTCCTCGATAAAGCCTCCTTCGGTGTAATTATACTAAGAATTTGATGAGGACTTCGGTTCTGCAAATGGACTATTGTGTTGCATGCCTCAACCCACAATTTCAAAGGTAGGCCTTGCTCATGCAACATAGCACTTACAAATCCCACAATTATATGGTTATTTCTCTCAACCACCCCATTCTGTTGTGGGTTGTGGGGTGTTTTCATCTCTCTTCAAATGCCTTCTTTCACACAATTTTTTTTTAATTCATTTGAAACATGCTCACCTTCATTATCGCTCCTGAGAGCCTTCACCTTCTTGTCAATTTATTTCTTAACCAGTGCTTTGAATTCTATGAACTTGGATAATATCTCATCCTTCTTCCGCACGAAGAAGATCAAACACTTCCTGGAGAATTCATCAATAAAAATGACAAAATATTTGTGTATGATAGTAGAGGTTGTCGAGAAAGGCCCATACACATCAGAGTGGATCCTCTCCAAGACTGCATGTGATTTTTTATCCCGAACATGGAATATGGATTTTTCATACTTACCCAAGGTACATCCTTTGTATACATCTTGCTACTCAAGTTCTCCTTTGGGGATGCCAGTGATTATTTGTTGCATTATCTTCAAGGTGCCATGATGAAAATGGCCTAGTATTTTGTGCCAAAGTTTATCGACATCGCAGCTCTGCACTTTCTTTGTCTTACTGCTTAATGTAACACAATATTCCACATCTAGCTTCTATAGTTTATTCACACCAACCTCGATCCATGGAAAATTTTAGGGGCTAATATTCGCAAGTGGGCTAATTTTCCATGTTTCTTCCAAAAAAAAAGATTTGGCGATTTCTATTTTTTTTTAAATTGATTCAGCCAAATTTTATAGTATAAAATTATTTTTCCCTAAAAATCGCCCAAATTTTATAGTATAAAATTATTTTTCCCTAAAAATCACCCAAATTTTATATAAACTAATATAAAATGATTAGAAAAATAAATATTTTTACAAAAATAATATCAAAAATTTTACAATTTACATATTGGGGACTACTATGATTCACCAAGGTTTCTAAACTTTAAGATAAATGTCCATCCTTAAAATTTTCCCTACCTCAATCTACTTCACCTGTCCCATGGCTATGTATCTCAAGAATTCTTTACCTTTGTTGAATATCACATCCTAACCACAGTCTTCCAAAACTGCAACAGAGATGAGATTTTTCTTTAGGCCTAGAACGAGCATGACATCCTTGAGTCTCATAGGGGAGCCTCACTCCCGATGACAGTTCATTGTACCAATATTGGCCGCATTGTACCTTTTTTCATCCCCCAAATCAATGTGCATATGGAGATATTTCTCCTCTAGATCACTGAAAAAATATCTACACCCTGCCATGTGGAACGATGCACCTGAGTCCAAGTACCACACGCTCCCCATCACTATGTTGGCCATGCATGTGATAAGGGTGAATTCAATATTTAAATGTGAATCCAAGGCTTTACCTACTACTCCCCCTAAGTTCTTCTTGCACAATATTTTTGTGTGGACACTTCGTGGCATAGTGCCTGAATTCATGACAATTGAAGCATTTAATTTTGGAAAAATATTTCTTCTTTCCCCCTTGGTTGGATTCTACTTTGGTTTGAGATTTCTTCCCTTTTCCCTTATTTACCTTTCGAATCAATGCAAATATTTATTCATCCTCCCCCTTGGATTAATTCCCATCTCCAGTATTCCTCCTTATTTCCTCATGTACCAAATCGGACCGTAATTGTTCCCAATTCGGTAGTTTCTCCCTCTTGTTCACTTAATCTTGGTAGTTATGCTAGCTCTTGGGAAGGCCTAGAAGGGATAGGCTTACCAAGTCCTTTTCTGCAACATTAACACAACCCCCACCAATTTCATCACAAACTTGGGAAAATATGGTCAGATACTATGGGATAGTGTCATTCTTTTACATCTTGATATTTCAAAGTTTTTCCTTGAATGCCAACTTCCTGTGGTAACTACTATTCTCAAAAAAAATTGTCAATGCTTTCCACATAGTGAAAGGATTTTATTTCCCATGGATATTTGAGACGATGTGATCACGTACTCCCTCCAAGATTATTATCCTCACTTTGTTTGCATCTTTCTTCCATTGGGATAGGTTTTGTGAATCAAATTCATTTGGTTTTGAAACATGTGTCTTAATGTATTCTAACATTTTTTTGTCATTTGAGACCCCCTCCACATGATCCTTGAATGAAATGAAATTAGATATTCCTTCCAAGGGATACTCTAGTCTCATCCCATTGAAGGTCATCTTCCCAACTCTATAGAGATCATGCTACATTGAACTACAAATTTGAACCTCCTACGAAACAACTTCAAAATGATTTTTCTAATGTGAATCCTACTTTGATACCATGTATAAATTATGGTGTATATTTTCAATTTCTCATGAAGTTTTAATAAAAATCACAAGACACGAACCTACTCTATTTCTCTGTGGAATTCAATTCACAATTTAGAAAATCAACCACAAACATGTAATGAGAAACAAAACACATGCACATGGTATTTTTTATTAGGAAAGAAATCTGTTAAAAATCCCAATGCCTGCTTGCATTAATCTGATGAATAGAGATGTATTACAATTGTTATCTCAATCTGAACTCAACCTGAAATTGAATAACATATCTCTCTACTCACTAAGAAGCTCTGACCCAGACTTAGTCAATTTCTTCCTCTACTTAAGACCCTATTTCCTTGCACAATTCCTGGGGAAATTGGGTCTCTATTATTTAAGAATTTCCTCCAAAAGGATTGTGTAATTCCCAAGGTTTATCATCTGACTGCATGCAACACATTTACACTCAAGCCTAGTCTAAAATTGATGGTACACTACCTTGGAATCTCCACTACAACTGGGGAACTCGAATTCTCTACACGCGCTGGCTATTTTGGGGTGATTTAATATTTAACTAGATGATCATTGAGTTATACTAAAGTATCACTGAAAAACTGAACTTCCACTAGTTCATCCAACTATTATACCTAGTTTATCTTAAAACAACTTGAAATAACTGACCTTGATTGCTATAAACTAGAAATAACAGATGTTTAACTAAACTCCAACTCCTCTAAATTGAATTTACTGAGTAAACTGAGAGACATAATCCATGTCGCACAATTTAACTACATACAAGTTTTCTGTTGATGTAGAAATTCAAATTTTCTCAATTTGACCAAGGAAAAATCAAATTGCTACTTTTTTGTTGCATTTTTCAACATGGCATGCAGTTTCAACATTTTTTGGTTTCCCAAAGGGCCTATTTTTTATTGACATGTGGACCAACGAATGTCTACATGTGTCCCAGGTGATGTCAGCATGACTTCATCCTGGCGGTCATTGTTAGGAAGACTTAACAAAAGTGCAGAGAGGAAGCGTTGGGTAGATGTAGCACTAGGACATGTCAACATTGACACGTCGCATGAACAGGGCAGAGTGGCAGAAAATAAGTATGAGGCCAGGCGGACCCTAAAATACACATCATGTCATAGGGATGACCCCAATGGGTTGTTAACAAAGCACAGAGTGGATGGCATTAGGCAGGAGAGCGCCAAGACACAGAGGACAATGGAAACCAATCACAAAGAAGGCGAGTGGTCCCCATAGGACATGTCAACCTAAAAATATGACCCTGGAAGTTTATATAGAGTCTCAAATAGATAATCTTTGGGCATGGGAGATTTGGGATTACCTCCTGTTGGGCCTTGAAATTGTCATTCACTTCCATTACATTTTCACTTATATTTCCATATTATCACCTTCGCTCCACCTCCATTTCATTACATTTACCTTAACATTACCATTATTGGGTTAAATTTATGTTTTTCCAAAATTTATTAATTACTAGTATTTTTAAGTGAATTTGTGGCTAAAATTTAGAAAATAATATGCACATACTTATACCTAACAAGTGGAATGAGTTTTTTGCCATGTGTAGGTCAAAAAGAAGCTTCCAGAAGACCCTTATGTGGCCTCCTAAGGCCAAATTCGAATTTGGATGGAGAATATCATGGGATCATAAGGATATGTGTCTCATTTCCTATTTGTATTGTAACTCTAAGAAGACATGTGCCTTATCACTTCCTATTTGGATTGTAACTCTAGATATATAGGGAGAGATTCATGGACTATCATTAATGAGATAGCTTCTCATATATTTGTATAAATAGGAGAATATTTCTCCTATCAAATCATGTGTGAAATTGGAGTTATGCTCAATATTTGAATACAGAATTAGATTGTGGCACCTTACTCATGAATGTCCCTTCATTTTGACTTGGTTTTTCTTACATATGGAGCATCTCGATTTACCATCTCTCTTAATTTTAGATCAGCCACCTAAAATGTGTGAGATTTACTTGCTTTTATAGATTAAATTTTATGTGTTTTCTTAGTATTAGTTTTAGAATGTCTGTGTAATCTTTGCTTTTCTAAAAACATTTCAATAGGAAAGATTTATCTATTTTCCAATTGGATTAAGTTTGAGGCAATAGAGGTCATAGTTATTGAGTTTCCTTTCATGTTCTGTTATTTACTTTCTTAGATCAAACTATTAATTCATTGTATAATTGAATAAAATATCAAGCCAAGAAGGTGTATTGTAATACTTCCAAATTGGGTGATTGAATGTTCAACCTATGCAATCATTGAGCTTTACTTTTATGTTCTGTTATTTAGTCTTCTTTCATGTTTTGTTATTTAATTTCTTAGGTCAAACTATCAATTCATTGTAAAATTGATAAAATATCAAGCCAAGAAGGTGACTTGTCATACTTCTAAATTGGGTGATTGAATTTTCAACCTATGCAATCATTGAGCTTTACGTTTACATGATTTTACATTGTTTTCTAGATTTAGATCCTCATTCAATTGTAATATTGGGTTTTCTTAAAGATCATTTCAAGAAGGTGATTTTATCATATTTCTAAATGCTTGAAGACCTAACTTATGCAATTATTCCCTTTGCATGTTTTAATAGCTTTCCTAGATTTAAAAACTAAAGTATAATCGGTTGCTTATCATCTCAAGAGGGTGATTCTATCATGCTTCCATATTGGATGTTGGAGTGATTGAACATACCTTAGTTTTTTTTCTTTACATGCTTTGAAATGCTTTCTTAGATTAAAATTTAAATTCCTGCAAGTGTGATTGCACGCTATATTTTCTTTTGAATTTGTTTTCTTTCTTTTCATTACTTGATTTCATAGGTTAGTTGAATTTCATTTTCATTATTTTATTTCATAGATTATACAAATTGGTTTTATTTATTCTATAGTTAGATTGATCTAAACTGAAAGATAATTTCTAGCACATATAGTGCATGCATGCTTCACAAGATTATGAAACCCCCGAGTTAACAAATTAAATGATAGGAAATTATTTTTCCCCAGCACCTCCTAACCCTTGGTAATTTCACGTAGAAATAGACCAAGGGTTTGGGAGAATAAAACAAACAAATTTCAGCCCCTGACAGGTAAAAAGAGTTTAACACCTAAAAGGCCTATCCAATGGTCGCAAAGACCTGGTCCTATGGAAGAAAAAAAGGTAAAGGGATGATAAAAAGGGGCTTAAGAAAAAAAATAGCGAAAGTATAAGTTTGGCAACGCTTTTGATAGTAAAGCCAAAGTTAACAGTGAAAAAAATAGAAGAGGCACTACTAAAACCTGTAAAAGGATAGAATTGCTAAAATTAGTGAAATTAATAAGTTTAATTGGTAGAAAAGGATGAACAAGGTCAAAGAACTTGGTGAACAAGGTTAAAGGACTTAAATAAATAGGATAAAGGAAAAAAATAAGGATGCATGCATCAATCAAATAAAAAGAAAGAGAATCCAAAATTATCAAGCCAAAATCTTCATAAGCAAGTTTGAGTAAACAAGTTTTTTTTATGAAGTGAAAGGAGTTCTGGTGTGATCAATTTGGATCATTGTTGGTGTTTCTCAGTGATCAGATATTTTTGAAGGTATTGGTGATTGAGAAGGAGATTTTTTTTCTCTAAAATCAGAGAAGGAATTCATAGCTCTAGTATGAAAAAGGATTAAAAGTGAACCAATGAGTGTCAAGCAAGTTGTAGCTTGCAAAATTAGGGGGTGGTGCTCCTTCTAGTGGGTGCTATAAAATATTTTGGGTTGTAGATCCATTTAGTTGTAGCTGAAAAATTAGGTAGTTTTAGCTTCCTAATGGTTGTAGCCATAGATTTGTAATAGAAATTTTTAGCTTTCCCTATGAATGAATTGAAGAGTCGTTTTGAAACTTTGTTTGTTCTTTGCATTCCATTGTGATTGTTGATATTTTTGTGTCATGATATTGATTTAATTTTTGAACTAGTTAATGATGTCCTAATTCTCTTGCACAAAGTGAAAGAAAAAAATTAAATTGGTAAAAATTCCTACAATACTAATTCACACCCCCCCCCCCCTCTTGGTATTGTTCTGGTTTCCAACAATTTCTATCAGAGAAAAGTTACTTCATTTCAATTTAATAGCTATAATAAAGATCAAGGACCCTGGAAAACCAGGAAGGAGGATTTACCAATAGGGTACCTATGTTCAATGGAACAAGTTATGTGTTTTGGAAAGTGAGGATGAAGACCTACATTCAATCACTTGGAGCCGATGTGTGGAATTTTGTGGAAGAAGCATATCAAAGGCCTCTAGTAGTGGTTACCAAAGATTAGAGGTTGGAGTTCACATGTAATGCTAAAGTAATGAATCCCCTTCGTGTTGGCATACCTGAATCAAAACTTGTCAAAGTAATGGATTGCACATCTGCCAAATATATCTGGGACAAGATGAGTGGTTGCTATGAAGGATGCAATAGGGTAAAGAAAGCTAAAATTCAAGGTTATAGGATGAAATTTGAATATTTAAGCATGCATGATGATGAAGATATTGAAAATTAGTTTTTTAGAGTTGAGGAAGTTGTGAACACCATAAGAGGGCTTGATGAGAAGCTGTATGAAGCTATGGCAGTTCAAAAAGTGTTAATATCACTTCCTGAAAGGTTTAATCCCAAGGTGTCATCCATTGAAGAGATGGCCAATATAAGCACTCTCACTTTAGATCAACTCCTTAGAATACTCACTACCTATGAGATGAGGATTTATAAAGAAAATTCTACAGCCAAATAATCATCCCTTGAAGTAGAAAATAAGTGTAAGGATGAGCATGATGACTCATGCTATAAATAAGATGAAGAAGAGGCAAACTTTATGAGGAAACTCAAGTGAGGATCAGGAAATTATAAAGGTAAGCTACCATTTAAATGATTTAATTGTGGAAAAGTTGGTCACTGTTCATCAAAGTGTCCTAAAAAGAAAAAGAAGGCTTATGGTCCTAAAGAAAATTTTAAGAAAGTTGAAAAGGATAGAAAGAAGATTAAGAAGAGAGGTTTTTATGTTTAAGAAGAGAGATCCTCGAAAAGTGAGTCCAGCCAATCCTTGGACGAGAATAGAGATGATGATATCCCTAAGGAATTTATGCTTATGGTCATAGAAAATATCCAAGTCGAGCTTATTAATTCTGATGATGAAGAAGGAGAAGTAGACCTTGAAGGAGAACTGGTAAGTTCTCTTGATGAAATAGAAAGCCTAAGGAACAAAATAAATTCATGAAGGACTCTTTGACGAAAGAAAGAGTTTAGGTTGTTGATCCATTTCTCTTACAAATAAAAGAAGATAAGAATATTCAAGAATCCCTGAACCAGTAGTTGAATGAGAAGGTTCAATCACGTGAGAGACTGGAAAGAGAAATTGTGTTGATGAGAAAGTTACTGGAGAAGGCTAAAACGCAATTGAGTTTCAACCAGGAATTCAGTAAAGGGGCTGAGGATTTAAATGAGATATTGGAAGATCAACATGTCTCTAAAGATCATAGTGGTACTGGCTTTGAAGCTTATTCCAGCACAATAGCTGAGTTAAAATTAAATAAAAATTTCACTTTTGTTCAAAAAGATAAAGAAGGGCCTATGCAACAAGAAAAGGGAGACATGCAGCCCACAAATAAAATCCATAAAAATCAGTAGCAACAAAAGAAGAATTTTGGCCAAGAAAATCAAACTGCACAAAATTCAACCTAGCGCATAAAACAACCTTCCAGGTGCAATGATATTTTCCCATGCTATTATTTCACATGCACGAATAATGGCCATAGAGCAGTGAATTTCAAAGTCAATCTATCTTACAAGTAACATAGATCTAGGAAAAGACATCAACAAAGAAAAATAAGACCTAGGTATAGTAACTCTTTTACTCGTCTAAATTATCAGGTGCAATGTTTTAAGTGTCAAAATTTTGGGCATATAGCAATCAATTGCATACTTAAAGAGAATAATATAGAGACATTTATTAAGGAGATTAAGAAAAATCCAAAAATCTAGAAAGAAAACGATAAATGTGATATTGCTTTGTATGCATAGAATAAAGTAAGCCATTGGTATGTGGACAGTGGTTGTTCCAAGCACACGTTCTGAGATAGAAGCAAGTTTATGACTTGGAAACTAGTTGGAAAAGGTAATGTGACTTTTGGAAACAATACTTCAGGAAAATTAATGTCGAAAGGAGTGGTGATTCTGTGAAATGGAAAAGGTAAAGCCAAAAATGTTTTGTATGTTGATGGGTTGAAGCATAACATGCTCAGTGTATCTCAGATGTGTGATCAAGGCTATGATGTGATATTCAAAGTCAAAAAATTTCAAATCAAATCTACATGCACATGTGAGATAGTTTTTGAATTTATGAGAACAAATAACAATTTCTATGTGCCCAAAGAGAAGAAAGAGAGGTGTTTCTTATCAAATATAGATGAAATTTGGCTATGGCATAGGAGACTTGGACATATGAAATTTTATCAAATAGTCAAGTTTACCAAGAAGAACAATGTCAAGTATTTTTCCAGGCTTTCAAAGCCATAGAATATTATTTGAAAATATTTCCAATTGGGAAAGGAAGCTCGAGTTCCATTCAAGGGAAAAGATAAATCATCTGCAAAGGCATTGAGGCTAGTACACATGGATCTATTTGGACCATCCATAACACATTCAACCATGATTAAATTATATTTTATACTAATAATTGAATTCTTTTAGTAGGATGATTTGGGTTTCCTTCCTCAGATATAAATATGAATATTTTGAGAAATTTAAAGAGTTCAAATCCATGTTTAAGAATGAAACAGATTGAAAAAATAAAAAGTATAAGATCAAAAAATGGAGGTGAGTTGACTTCAAAATAATTTAATGAATTATGTAAAATAATGGCATCAAAAGGAAGTTTACAATAGAAGAGACTCCCCAGCAAAATTTTCTGGAAGAAAGAGAAACTAGATTGGTGTAGAAATTAGCCAGAGCCATGATGAACGAAAGGAATATTCAGCAGAGGTTTTGGGAATAATTTATTCATACAGTAGTGGTTATCCTAAAAAAAACTCATTTTAGACAAAACAGTGACAAAAATCCCTATGATCTATGGCATGGCAAACCTACAACAGTTAAACATGTCATATTTTTTGGTAGTAGATGCTATATCAAAAGGAAGAGTGAGAAACTTGGAAAGTTCGATGCAACAGTGTATGAAGGTATTTTTCTGGGATATTCACACACCAACAAAGGATACAAATGCTATAATAAAAACACCAATAAGACATTTTATTGTGTTTATGTCAAGGTGGATGAAAATGTTTAACATGAAGAGAAATATCCAGCAAAAACCAACCTTTTTTAACCAATCAGCATTGAGGAACATGATGATTCACCTGAAGAAGAATAAGATGAAGAACCCTACAGTTATTATAGCATCATTCAACACTCCTGTATACTTGATGTTATTTTATGGCCCTATGCAAATCTTCCCATACTAAATCATGTACATACATGGGTACCATAACACCATACCCACGTATACCTTTTAAAATATGAAAAATTAAAATCATATGCAATTTTTCAGGTGGGGTTTACGGGTTTTACTGAGAGCCCACCTACAAGAGCCTTTGGCCTAACTGAAATAACCAATTTGAGGTGCTATATATACACCCCTTGGGAAGGCCTAATATATACAGGAAGGATATCGACATTATACTTGATTTCTCCCAGATCAAGTCTAGTTTTCTCGTACCTCCTACACACCCAGTCTCTAGGAAACCCTCCCTAGTTTCATTTGCAGATATTATCATCATCCTTATATAATATATACTTGTGTTTATTAGAGAGGTTTTTTTTGTGTCTCGGGCTAGACGAATATTGAGGAAGGCTTCATCGGTGCCTTTGGCTTAGATAAGGTTGTATATTTCTTGCACCTACTGTTCTTAATCAATAAAGAAGTTCATGTCTTGTTCCTAATAGATGTTTTCATCTCTGGAATGATAGTTTATATGTTTATACATGATGAACTAACATATTTTTATGTATGAAAATTGAGTTATCTATTATGTGTATGTTTTTGTGATTAATTTGCAGGTTTGATTATCTTGCAGGAAGAAGAGGGTTTGGACCCTATGGGGACATCATCAACGTAGGACCTCTAGGTATGTCCCCAAATCCAACTCTTACAATTCATATGTTTTGCATGCTTGTTTGAGTGCTCTTTTTTTATTATATTATTCTACTTTGTCGAGGCATTCAACCCTTGCCTTAGGGAAAGTTTCCCACCAAAAAAATTGGTGACTCCACTAGGGAATATCATAATGTATTTCTTAAAAGGGTTTCTTTTCCAACCTTCTTGAATCTCACGTAATTTTTTCATTCAACCTAATCTTTTAGATCTGGGATTTATTTTTATTCTTAATTAATTTTCCATTTATAAGTGTTTTTTATTATATACAGTTGTGTATATATGTTGTTTCTTCTAAAGAAACATGCGTATATGTGTGTTTTTTTAGACACAATCACAAATACATGAGGGATTGTATTTAAACAGACATGTACATATATGAAAAATGAATTTCTTTTAATATATGGATTTTTTTGAGGGCTTGACCAAGTTTCTTTATCATTTCATGATTTTTATGAGGCTTGGAGTCACCCTGATTTCTGTTGTTTTTGGTGTCTTTCATCTTCTTTGAGAAATGCCTATGTCAACCTAGGGTTTGTAGTCTGAATATTTTGTGTTTGAACTTGGGTTCCATATTTTATTTTTGAAGTGTCTACTTGTTTTGTGCTTCTGGAACATGTCTTGTTTCTTGTTTATAGCCCAGACTTTTATTTTCTTCTTTTGCAACATAAAAGTTGACTTATTTTTTCTTTCTCTTCCTTGCTTTCGAAAAGGGCTTGTGATTCTTGGATGAATGAGAGATTTCAGTTCTTTGGAATATCTCTTATTTTTAGGGTATTTGGTATCTTTCTGGCTAAATAATTTGAATTAATTAAGTCTCTTATTTTTCTCTATTCTTTTATTTTTGCGATCATTGGTGACTAGTGGAATTTGAGTCTCTTTCATGTTTTTGGTTTTGAAATTGTTGCTTAATTTCCCTTTCTGAAATTTTTGGTTCTTTAAATCTTTAAAAGAAAATAAGAACATTTGTTGGTTTCTTTCTTCTTTTTTTGGCTTTGTAGTCTTTTGATTTTTTGGCAAATGTGTGAATCCTTGTTTTAAAGGTTAAGAGTCATTTTTCTTTGAGGAGTGATTTTTGTTTTGAGATTTGCTTCTCCTTGTTTGTTGAATTCGCCTTTCCTTAATGATCACATTTGTTCATCTTTGAGAATTTACTTGAATCTTGCATTTACATATTAGTGTGCATTAGGGTAGATGATTTTTAGACACCATTTCATCCTTTTTGTTAGGTGTTGAATGTGTGAGTGCTTAATTGAAAAAGAAAAAGAGTTTTTTTTCTTAGGTTTCTTGTAGAAACTTTGTAGAAATATATTTCATTGAAGAAAAAGAAGTGTTTCATTCACATGTATCATATATTTTCTATTCATTTATTTTGTGTCAAAACATCATCAGTTTCACTTACGCTTCCCTTGTCTTAAATAAAAACCAGCTAAAATGAGTGCTTAAAATTAAAATGAACTAGAATTTTATTTTTATTTTTCATAGCAACATCAACTAGTATAGGGAATTTAGGGCCTTGGAATATGTGTCACGGAGAGAAATCTCCAACTCCACTTAAACTAAAAGTATAGAATTTTATTAAAGAATGGAAATCCAATATCATTAAGATGTCCAAGAAATCTCCTCTAACACGGGATTCAAGCATGAGGATGTGTGAATATAAGGAAAGAGAGATAGCCCTCTCATACTTTTTGGTTTACGCGCCCATCACTGTTCCACCTGACTTCAAATCACGATTTGGTAACCTTATTTGCATTTCCTATGGACCACAAAGGTGATTGTGGGGGGGGATTCTCATGGTACCTAAGGAAGACATTGTATCACTTTCATAGTACTTCTATAAGGTTCCCTTGTGAAGCTCGGGTACTTGCATCGGAAAAGGCTATTGTCTGGAGGTCAGCGTAACTGCTTCTAATACCTTTGTTGGTAAGCTTGGGCCCTCATTATCCAAAACTACCTTTGGGAGGTCCTTATATTCACTTTCTTTTAGTTTAGTGTCTGGTCCTAATCACTCGGAGTGGAAATACTTGGAACTAGTTTGCTTGGTTTTATCTTTAGGACCTTTTTAGATAGTGCTTTGTGCTCTTAGCTTGTCATATGTGATTTGAGTCTTAATTTTTCTCTATATATAAAGGTGGTTGATCGATAGATTCGTAAGTCTAGAAGGCTTCGTGGGATTTCACCTACGAGTGTCGAGCCTTCACCTAAAAGGTGTAGGAGTAATTATGCTGGCTATTTTAAACTAGTACCAGTTAACACAATGCAGACATGTCCTTCTCTAAGGACTCTTATTTCACAGGGTGAACCTAGTCTAGTAAATAATATGGGCTGAAACGATCTAGTGCTTGTTATAGTACCCTTCCAATCGGAATATGTAGTACAAATTGAAGACATTTTTGAGTCCCCTATGACTCCTACAGAACCTCTTCCTTCTCATCTTCCTTACGTTGTATCGTACGTGGGTACTTCAACTCATAGGTCGGCTAGCCCTGTTCACTCTCCTTATTTATTCTTAATGACCAATGTTAGTGGCAAACAAGTATGGCTATCAATACAGTTGGTGTACATACTCCTTATTCAGCTATAGGAGGAGATACTATTGTTATCTCCACTATTAAACATATTACAGTAGTTGTTGGCTCTACCTTAATCCTGGGTTCGAGTGGGGGAACCCAACCTTTTTCTCTTTTCACTGGTACTTATTCTTTTGGAATTCCTTCTAGTGGTATTCCATGAGTTTCATCAACGTTACCTTCTACTGCTTTCTTAGATATGACTTCGATGACTAGTGGTTCAACATCTTTATACTGTTTTGCATTTGGAAGTTGACATATTCCTCCTTCCAATCCATTTTTATATGTAGGATCAATGCCTTTATTTGGCCATGCTCAAAACATTAATCCTTTTCAAGGGATCTAGGGCTTTGTATATCCTTCTATTAGTGGTTTTGGGTATGGGAATATCTCTCATTTATTTTCTTAGTAGGGGAGTATCCTGGTACTTCACAAGTTTTTCCTCATTTGGCTAGTGCTTGGAATCCTTACCAAGGGATCTCCACTTCATATAATATTTTGTCAGGAGAAAGTTTTCCTATGACCGGCAATCCTAAATTATGGGTGGATACCCTTCATATACCCCTAGAATAAAATATTTTCCTTATAGTTCAGTTGCCTATATGAGTAATCCTTGGTAGCCTGATGCCTCTCAAAATCTAGGATACTCGTTTTTGAATGTCGGGGATTGTAATTATCCAATTCCTTCACACTTACCATTCCTAGAAACTCTTAATTTTCCAAATCTTTCAAAATTGACTAGTGATTTCATTCGTTACAACCTGGCTTGGCCTCCGATGCCTACTAAACTTACATCTGATGTACCAAATTTTGAAGGGAAGTCTAATGAGTATCTCGAAGACCATATAACCACTTTTCACTTATGGTTCTAATCAAACTCTTTGATTGATGATTCAATTAGGTTGAGACTATTTCAACGCACCTTAACCATAAATGTGGTGAAATGTTATATCGAGTTAATAGGGGGGCATTTTCTACGTTTAGTGAGTTAGCTACAATGTTTCTCAACCATTTTCAGTTTCTTGTCTGCTATGATTATGGAACTAAGATTTTGGCCAATTTTGAGCAGGACAAGGCTACCCATATTTCTTACAACATTCAAGAGTGTCGTAAAAAAAAGATGTTTATCAAGGCTTATATCCCTGATGAATTTCTTCTAGAATGGTTTTTTAAATCATTACGGCTGGATATAAAGGATGTGCCACTTTCAGGATTTTTCTCTAAATAACAATTTATCTTTATATCCTAGCAATTAGAGCTTATTTATTCCCAGTTTGAAATCCTCTATAATATTTTTCTTGATGCTATCTCAAAACAAAAATCTGGCCCCCATTCTGAAGGAGTTGTAGGATCGATTAATAGAAATATGGATAGTTTTTTAAATCAATTATAACAGTTGTCATTGCATTCTTCTTCTGCGACACAGACTACATCATCAACATATCCTCCTTCTCAACCTTTAGCAGGTTAATGTTGTTCAGTCCTCAAATACCAAATGAAATTAATAATCTGATGGGAAGAAGAAAGGGTGTGGGAAGAAAAAAGATAAGGGAGGGAAGGGGAATGAGCTTAAACCCGGTGATGACATTGGTGAGGGTAAGAAGGAATCTAAAAAGAAGGTTAAATTCCCATGTAATTTATGCAGTGGTGATCATCTTACTTATATTTTCCCCAAGATTTAAGACGATCAACATTTATTATCCCAACAAGGGTCTTCTATTTCCCATGTTGTGCTTAATAACCCTTTTCCCCAAGGGCAGCGATTACTTGGTGGGATGAATGCTAGTAATGGAACCCCTATAGGGGGGAACCAGGAAGGGGAATCTACATCAAATTTATATATGGTTAAGTCTCATGTTAATATTTCAACTAGAGCTCATGATTTTGTAGATCTAGAACCTTCTAACGCTAAAACTATTTTTGATACTCAAGAACTTCTTCATAAGCAGAGGCATGTAGTTGAGAATATACCCTAGATGCTGAAAGGATCCTCAAAATGGTCGAATTATAATCCCAATGCTATGGTTTCTCAAAACTATTATATTGTTGAAGATTTAGCTCAGAGCCCTTATGCTATGTTCACATTAGAGGTACTCCAATCGTGTCTTGTGTAAATTAGTGATTTTGTCACTGTGATAAGAGAAGTTCACTCGAAAACTCTCTAGTAATTACATTTGATATGTCAAATTTTAAAAAAATACTCCCTCATTATATGTATTTTCAGATTAAATCTAAATATCATAAGAAGACCATCTTTCGAACCGTAGTTGATGAAGGGGCGTCCACATGTGTCATGTCTATTTCATGTTGGAAATTTATCAGGTCCCCTAAAGTTGTTCTCTCTCCTACTCTTTTAACCACATTCGATGGTAATTCTCATACGCTTCATGGATTCTTCCTGCCTTTCATATTTATATATGGGACAATTTTTCTAACATGGAAGTAGAGATAGTCGATGCTAATCTTGATTATAATATTTTATTTGGTCAGAATTGATTTTATGGAATGGATACCATAGTATCATATTTATTATTCATCCTATATTTTCCTCGTGAAGGGATAATTGTTACAATTGATAATTAATCCTACTATCCCAATGACCCTAATTCTTTTATTGACTCCATTGTCCCCTTAGTAAAGAATACCAAGCATCCTGTTGAGAATTTATGAGTTGGAATGTATTCTTATTTTATGGGTACTTTTGATATTCCATCTCATGTTGCTCATGTTAATGTCATTTCATCCTCCAGGATCGTTCCTCGACAATGTTCTTTTAGAAGTCATTATTTTTTGGATCCTTGGCCCTTGCCCCCGCCTACAGCCACATTAGAAGAAGGGAAAGTGGGTGGAATGGCTTTTCCTATATATGAAACGGAAATTGTGTACCAATCTATTGTTACTTATGCATATTTTGATCCCATCCCTCACCCATCAGAGGATGTCGATGGTGATGTGGCATCCATTTTGAAAATTGATTCCAATTCACCTATGGATTTCCTTGATATTGTTTTACCATCCGAGGGGGAAATTCTAGAGGTAATTAATGGTTTTAAAGACCATGGGTTGATTTGCATCATCGGTTATATTTTCTCCCTGACTAACGTAAAGTTGAATCAAATATGTCTAGTCCTCTTTCTAGAGGAAGTTTTCATAAAATTTTAAACCCTTTGTCTTCATCACATATTTTTGTCGAAGGTAACATGGCTAATATTTTGGAAAATTTTCCGATGAACATTTCCAAGGGTCCCAATGTCATCTTCATCGGATTTGATTGCTCCCATGAAGAATATATCAAGAAGTAATATGCCTAGGCTCGTGCCTAGAATTTTATTTGTTTTGTAAATATTGTACATAGTTTTAGTTTTTTTCTATAGGTTTCATGGTGATGATGGCATTTTTGGTCTGCTTTGGTAGGTTTTGATGGGTGATTCAGTGTACATAGGATTCACAAATGATGCTAGTAGACATACTCAAAATTTAGCTTCCACCGCTAGGGTAATACATTATCCATCGAGTCAGTTGTTGGTTGCAATAGGCATATGGACTTCTAATAATATGGTTGAGTATAGTGTCATTATTAATTTACTGTTTGAAGTGATATCTTATGGTATTGAATCATTAGTGCTTTACTTGGACTAACAATTGTTTTTGTCTTAATTAAATAATGTTTATCGTGTGAGGGATCCTTTATTACATCGTTAATTTCTGAGAATGATATTATTGAAAATATAATTTAATTTTATTACTTTCATTTGCAATCCATAATCATATTATGCATTTTTCGGTTCTATAGCTAACTAATCATTGGATTAGCATATCAATCATCAATCACATTAAATAAAAACATCAAAATATAATCTGTATATATGATCAAATCATCATGAAATCTATGCATATAAATAGATAAGTGTGTAAAAATATTACAAAATGTGGAAAAATTTCCTGCAAAATTAGAGCTCAAGCCCAATCGTCTCCTCATAAAAAAAATATATCATTCATTTAAAAAATTAAGTCGATGGACCCTGCCCTATATGAGCATCTCGGTAGAAGACAATGGAATTTTATACTCATCGGAATAGTCTCACCCACTCTCGTGATACTCCAACCACTCGTCTTTGTAAAACCTCAGGAATATCCTCTATCACTGCCATTGGAACCTGGAAAGTCAAACTCTCCAATTTCCTTGTACAGTATGGATGACTCTCTTTCACTGAGTTGATTCTCTCTCCACGTCTATGTTGCGACACTTATTCCTTGATAAACCCTTGATCTCATTGGTCCTACATTTTTATCATGGTAATTTAATATTGTAAGACTTTTTTTTCATAGAAAATGACTTTAAGATTTATTGAGTTTATATTTGAAAATCCAAAAAATCAAATATGTTAAAAATAAAAAAACTTACCAATGTTTCCCCATGCAGCTCCTTCAGGAAGTACTAACTCTGGGTATGCTCGGAATTCTAGTCCTACATAAGTGTAATCCTCTATGGCCATGACTTTTTTCTCCCACCAGTGGAAGAACTCATCGTAAAAGGTCGCCTGAGTGACTTCACCTCCACCAAGTATCTTGATCATATCTACCCATTTTTCCATCCTTAGATCTCTAGGACTTTTGATGGTAGTTGCTACTATGGGTCATAGTGCAGGAATCCTGATCTAGGTGGATATTGGTGGCCATCCATCTATTCCACATGGGGTCCCACCATTGTCTCTTTCAGTTTTTCAGTTTCGGCACAACTTACTATTTTTAGCAATTTTTCGGGTCCTGAACTTTTGGAGTTATTTTGAGGCCCTAAATGACAATTTTGGGAACACCAGGAGAAAAATGGGTCCTTAGACCAATTTTTATCACATCAAAAGTTTTATTCCTTAGATAGATATTTCTAACGAGGTATAGTGTGCGTCAAACAGAGATCGTATGCCAAAGTTACGTCCCCGAGAAGTTGAAACACCAATTTACCCAAATGGGGCCCATATTTTTGGCGCTTCATCTCCTAGGCTTAGGGTTTTGGATTTTTAGGGTTTTTCATTATTTATAAATAATAAATAGGCCCTCGAGCCTCATTTTAACACATTTCAAAGGCCGCCATATCTCTTCTCAGAGATAAGCTACCAGTGCCCTAGCTAGTTTATTTCCATTCTGTCTTTAAGAAAATTTCAGTTCTTTGATATTAATGAAATGAAGTGGTATTTCATCTGCATATTTGTATTTATGGTTATATGTGTATTCTATTGTGTTCCTTCATAAATCCAGATCAAATCCACTAAAAAAAAATGATCAGAGGATGGTGTCATAGACAAAGTTCTTTGTCTTCCAATTTTTTAGTTGTTTTTTCATGTTGGATAGGAGTGTTGTGCACCATTCATATACTACTGGTTTTAGGAATTCTACTGCCAAAAACATAGATGGTTGTGAGGCCTGATGAAAGAAGGATGAACTTGATATCCTAGCAATAGTGAAAAGGATTATCTTGATAGGAAGGCTTGTGATTTGTTTTATCGAGACTTGTGAACCAACTATGTTTGTCTTTGGTGCATATTACATAGCAATATAATCAGAAACATAAAGGTATCCATGGACCTTCCCCTTTAGATATATTGCTTCTCCCCTTAGAGAGAGTCCCGTAATGAAGTATATATCTTCTACTTCGATATGTAAAGGCATTTGATCTATGATGAATTTCTCTTACTCTAGGTCCCAGTAATGAATCAACACCTAAAATAATCGAGTTTGAGCTCTCTTATTGGGCATCATGAATAATTTGAGAAATCCATAGTTTCTCAGTCCATCCAATAATTATTCATCATCTAATATCTCATTATCCACATCATTGTTCTCTCTTTCCCTCCAAATGATTGACATTCTGAAAAATTGAGAGATTCCATCTATTAGAATTTATTTTTTCATCTTTATTTTGTGCATATGTGGTTTCTATAAAAGAAAATATTGTACATACATGAATTTCCCTTTATTAAATTGTGCATATATATTTCTATACAAGACTTTAAAATCCCATACCCTCGTACACACAGAGCGATTTTTGAAATTAAAAATTCTCTCAAAATTTCAATCTAATCTATAAAATTTTGGATCAAATGGATGAGTTTAAGGTCATGAATTACCTAGATTTCATGTTTGTTGGATTCGTTGGTGGAAGTGGTCAGATTGGCTTGCACAAATTTTCTCCAAAATCTCTCTTCTCAACACTTGGATGATGAAAATGAAATGGATCGAGTTCAAAACTCTTTTTTATAGTTAAAATTTAAAACCTGCTTTTCTAAAGTTCATTTTCAAACTTCATTATTTTATTTTATGAACTTTTGACCTTTGCTTGAAATGTTTGGAAAGTCCATTTTCAAGTTGAAAAATACTTTTAATGACTTAGTGATATTTTTTCCATTGCTTCGATTACACGATTACTTACCTATCGTGGTAGGTATTGTATTATGAACTGACATATGGGTTAATACATATCAATTTTCTATTTAATCATGAATCTTGACCTCATACTATGATATTTAGCCACATGTTCGACCCCATTATGTTGCGATTTTTTAACCTCTCTCAATCGCCATCTTGTAAAATCGTAACGAAGTAGTAGAGAATTTCCGTCCATGGGATTCCTAGTTAGAAACTCGCTAGAATACCCATGTTAAAAGTATGGAGTAGGCTCAAGATTCCTCTTTATTCCCACCATTGTTGGCATTATTACTAATTTGTTGTCCTTGATGGAAAACTACTTGTAGTAAGATAATTATATGTTGTCCTTGATGGAAACCTACTTAATAAAGATATCAACATGATGGTAGCAAGATAATTATATAGGCCAGTACAGATGTGACAAAGAGAGATTGGACTAAGGAATATCAGTTCAGAGACAAAGGAATGATAAAGGTAAATTTTGGGAAGTATACGTGGATCCTGTGAACAAAGCTCGCGTACATACGTGGGTATGGTGAAGAAAATTCACGTACATTTTCCACACCATGGTATTCTAAATACCAGGAGTCTTGACCATGGTTTTAACCCATAGTAATGAGCGTGGAAATAAATATTTGATCCCATCAAATAAACCATCAGCATTACTAAGGGTTTGATCCAAGGTATTGGCTAAGGCATAAGCTATAAAAGGAGATGGAGATCAAAGTGTTAAGTGTGCAATTATTGGGCTATTGATGAATGGTTTGATCTGAAATAGATGTGCATCAAGGAGCATGAAGATGGATCAAATATAATAGATTTGAAATGAATTAATATTGAATAATTATTTTATGGTTTAATAGATTTGTGATTATTATATAATGATGTGTGTATGTAACAGTGTATGTTGAGATTTGGGTTTGACAAATGTTGTGGTGTGCAACGAAGGTATGAGTTAGTAATTACAAATATGTACACATGTTTTCTTCTGAAATATCGTGTACATATGCGGATCTATTTTTTTGTAGTTGCATATATATTCTGCAGTATGGATAGATCTATATGCGGGTGTCAAGTATGAAAAGCGCATATATAAATGAAAGTTTTGTATAAGGGTCATGTATATCTACTAGTTTTTTACAGTATGAGCTGATGATAATGGTTAATTTTTTCTGTTATGTTTATTGTTTTCTATCAATGAAGTATTTCTTATAATATTCTGCCTTTGACAGTACTGGTTGGGTTGAACTGATCGTGGAATGAAATTTTTATTAGTGATGATGCCACGGTGTGATGATTTGTACTTAGTTCAGTGATTTGTGATAGGTTCAATATGTCATTTAGTTATTGATTCAATATGACAGTGATTTAGACTTAGTTGTTCAATATGTTGAGATATTTGCACATGTCCTCTTAAGGAAAAACATGTAAATACGCGGATATGATTCAAAATAGTAGCGTATACCTTTTGACATATGTTTGATCAGGGTTTGTAGTGACAACAATTGGTTTCGGTGATGGGTAACAGTGTCTAACTTGGTATATTGAAGAGTGGATGTGCATTTTTTTTTCGATCTGTTATGGTTGCATTGGTTGCAATATTTGATTGAGATTCAGTTATTGATTTGTTGATTCAGTTGGTTCAGTGATTAATTGATTTGATTCAGTAATTGGTTTCAAAATTATTATTTGGTGTTGAGCTTAAATGATGGTGCCATTCAAGTTTTGATGTTTTGATTCAAGTGGATCCAATATGAAATATTACAAAATGTGGTCCACAAAGGTGTTGAGGGTTGGAGCCTTCAATAAGGGAGTTGAAGCTTCCTTCTAGTATTAGTTGGTAAATATGATCAGGAATTAGGAGCTCCCTTTCAGTGGGGTGTCAGTAAACGAGATCAGGGGGTTGGAGCTCCCTTCCAGTGGATGCTAGAGAACAAGAGAATTTTGTATCCTTCTGTAGGTGGGTGTCTGCGTACTGGTATGAGTCTGCTCCAGTACAATATTGTAATATTTTTTCTTTATAATAAAATATGAGGACAGAGATGACAACGGTGATGACTTTCTCTCGCAATGGGTTTCCACCTAAAATTCTTGGTGTTCATGTGTGTTGATTATGTGTGATGGTTTATTTTTTTCTTACTTCTCATGGTTTTTTTTTAATTAATTCCTAATGAAGTGCTGATACACAGGTTCGATATGAGTTAAATGAAACGTTAGTTAACTGGATATACGCTACTTGTCCTCATCACAGTCACGTACATACATTAGTTTACCTCACTATAGTAGCATACTAAAATATGAATAATAAATTGAAACATTTAAGTGATTTTTTGAATATTAGTTCACCCCCCCCACCCCCCCGCTCTTATTATTTTTCCCAACAATTGGTATCAGAGCAGGTACTTCAAAAGAAGTTTGATCACTAGGAGGAGATCCGTCAAGATGAGTAGTCAAGAATTATTTTTTATAAGGCCATATTTATTTGATGGTGTTAGTTCCCAAATCCACCTTAGGCTGAAATAAGGCAGAAAAAGGACAACACCAAACCAAGCTCGGCCTCGTAGCTAGCCCTACGAGGACAGGAGAGGGCTCTCTCTGGGTCTATCTCGGCAAAAGATGTCCAATAAGGCCTGATATGACCTATAAGGAATACTAATTTTAGGCTAGTAAATAAATAGGAAAGAAATATTTGATGAATGTTTGAATTTTCTGGGTTGTATGGGACAAAGGACAGCATGAGCGGAGAAATTAAATCAAAGACGCAGATTGTTTCATGAGGCAAGATAGGCAAGAGGTTTAGCATCAAATTTGAAATAATATGGAGTGGGTAGACTGTTAAGAGGTTGATAAGGGAATAATAGATAAATCCTTATCAAACAGAAGAAAACACAGAACATGAACACTTTCCCAAGGCAGAGCAATAAACTGGATTCTACCTTTCTTACTTAAAAGCATTCAACTAGCAATGATTATGAATGAACGGTAAAAAATAACAGGGTACATATGAAACAGAAGGAAAGACATATGCTAAAGTCATTACCACATGAATCTCATGAAATAGAGCTGTATCATTTCATTAATCCTCATCCAAAATTGTACAGTGAAGCATTAAGTTTTCCTCCCACAATTTCCCAGAACTCAGCCCTTTACAAATGATTTACAATACAATAAATAGGACCAATTTGTCAGAATATGGATCGACAGACAGAGGAGCTGTTACAATAGCTCAAGAACTGAAAACTAAAGATAGAGAACAAAAGCCAAATAGTTTTCAAAAGCTCTGTTACACTTGAAATCTATTTGATAACCCATGAGGAGGCAACACCTGTAGCGTAGATCTCGTAACTGAAGACAAACATAGGCAGTCCAACCTATCTTCCTGCTGTTGCAGATATCTACATTTTATATTTAGTTTTTTTTTTGTCTTTGAATTTCCACTTTTTCCTTTTGCTGTTGGAATAAAAACCAATTTTTTTTATATGAAGGCGGAGTAGATATACGTATAAAATAGAATATAAAAAAAAATAGGCTACAAGATTTCAACATATACATCTTTTTCATTCCACCAGGCGAACAGGAATCGCAGGAACACTATCCCACCATTCCTTCAACCTCCTCGAGCTCTGTTCTGATGACCTTGACTGTTTCGTGTGCTTCATGGGCTTTGACAAGGCAATTGACAAGAGCTTTAACAATGTAATATTGGTTGTTTGCAATGCTGAATGAAGTTGGATGATAGCTTGCTGAGCAGATACTATACTCTCCACGGTTGTCTGATCAGAACTAGACTTTGAAACGACAACCTCTTCATACTCATCTCGTATGGATGGTTGCCTTCTTATCCAAATAAGAAATCCAGTAGCCATGAAAAACATGCCAGACACGGTGTATCGAACCCAATCCATGTAAGTCACGAGGAGGCTGATAATGAACACTGTGGTGGTTGTCAACAGATTTTTCCATGCTAGTAGCTCTTGAAACTAGGGTACAATATTCGAGATAGGTGGACTAACAATTTCCTTTAGAATTTTACCATTCTCCGTAATGCCTTCTGCTATTAAGCCTTTAATGCTTGCCCTTGCATTTTCTGTTTTCTTTGCTTCCTGTGTTGATTGCTGGACTGTCGTTTCAAGAGCTGTCAACTCCCCAACCTGAGATTTTCCTACACAGATGGCCTCTTTCTCATCGATTGTAAATTCTTGGAAGTCCATAACACCCAAAAAATGCAACAAGAGAGCTGATGAACACAAGTGGGAATCCTTATGATTTCTTCCCATGCGAATACTGTTGGCCAATTCTTCAAGTACATAATCACCTCCTGGCAGTAGCTCCTCTGACAGCGTAAAATTTATAAGGGTTTGAGGGCATGGTGGAAATATCTGAAATGATTCCCTTGTTGCATGAAGCCGAACTACTCCAACGACTGATCTAGCTATTGCCTCCTTATCTTCTTTGCCTTTGAGACCAAACCTGCCAATAAATTTATGCATAGTTACCACCTCCTTGATCAACGCTAGCCAGTAATCACGACGGTCTGAGGAAGTCAATTCATGGAAGTACCACGACAGTTCCATCCAATTCGAAAAATCTGTTTGGAGTAGAAGAAATGAAATTATTTTTTATTTTTATTGAAGCTGTAGTGAATTTCTGTCTTTGAGGCTCAGTGCGCCGCATGCACACCCAATGCAATGCGTAGGCCCTATGCGCCGCGCCCGTTAAAAACAACATTGTGGCTGGAGGCCCAGTGCGCCGCGTCGCGCTTATGCGACACGCAGGCCTTCTATGCGTCGCGCTCAAATTAAAAACACAGTCTTGGCTTTTCATAACACAGTTTTTGCTCTCACACCACTTAAGTCAATTTCAATTGATCCCTTGGTGTAATAATGGATGTTCAAAACATCAAAATGTCTTATATGATCAACGACTTCAATTTTTATGTTTAGAAACCCATTTTCTAATGTTCAAGAAAATTTTGTTCTTTATATTTCCTCCTTGATTTTCCGAATTAAATGACGATTCTTTTGGCTATTTATGCGCAGATGACCGATGTTGAATTCGGCAAAGGCTCACAGGATCACATAGGTCAGTATGTGAACATCTTCAATCGAAAAACTCTGAATAATTACATATTTTAAAGCAAATTTAATGATTTCTTCTTCAAAACAGAGTTTTGAAGAAGAATCTCTCTTGAGCATTATTTGATGATGAAATTTTGCAATGGAAACTGATTTGGAACCTCTTATGCAGACTGAGTCGACAAAACCCTAGACCTAAAAACTCGAACAGACTTCTTGCTGACCAAAGACCATCCATGACTATGAATGACTGAAACATTGACTTTCGATGAATTCTGATGAACTTTAATGATCAATCATAAGCCAGAAGATACATGACATGAGAAGAATAAACAACAAGGCCCTTCCATCAGATAATGACATGTTCCTAGCGAAATGCAACTGAGTGAATCGAGCGAGACACCTAAAAATGAAATGCAGAAAGCGAAATGATCTCTGGCAGAGGACTGATAAGACCGACTCTAACATTGGCTCCAATGGGGATGGTAGCTCCCTGGAGGTGCCAATAACAGCAGATCTTTGGGGGAGCAGACCAGTGCCTTCATCCATTTGGGCAATGGAATCACTACTCAAGCTAAAATGCATGACTGAAAACCGACATAAACTAGCTTAATAACAAGACTGAAGACTGACTCAGAAATGACTCATGACTGACTTACCTAAAACAAGAACTTACAAAGCTTATTGAAGGGCAACAGTCCATCAAGATTTGAAATCATGATGACAACCACCTGCAGACTAACGAAATATATACAATCATGTATAATGAGCTTTCCAATGTAACCAATCAAGCAGATGGCTTCTTGATTGATTCTCCTAATCAGATCTCCTGGTCAAAAATAAGTACTGGTAACAGGGCATCCAAAAACATAATTGACCATGATCTCCTTCATCACTGAACACGGAAATAATCACCTTCATTGCTGACTGCAACAGATTTTCCAGAGGATCCTGAAAAACATGAAGATTTTCCTCCTGCTGAAGGAACAAGGTGTCTTTTTCCCCTGCTTCTGATCTTTCTTCAGTAAAAATCTGTTCCTGGTCCTCAAAAAATTCTGAACAAGTAGATGAGCAGATCTCCTCTTGGAAAAACATTTCAAAACATGAGACATATGAAGAAGGGTCTGAAAGGCAGTCTTGAATGTTCTGAGTCTGAATATATTTTTGATCATCTTCATATGATATGATAGCCAGATTCTCATTACATTCATCAATCATGAGAAAATAAACTTCAGATGATTCTTGATACTCAAGCATGACATTTCTATCATATACCATAAATTCATCAAGAGAAATTTTTTCACTTACTTGAACAAAGATCTCATCTTGTTTTTCATGAACTGACTGGATTACCTCTTTATGAAGGCTTTGTTTTGATGACGGATCCATAACTCTGTCTTCTTCATTCCATATGACTTCAACAACAGAGTTCAACACAAGGTATTCTTGATCATCACGATCTGAATCTGGATCTGAAATAGCTAACTTGACTACATCACATTCTAAAATTGAAACTTGACTTCCCTGCATGCTGTCTTCTTCTATGGACAGGTCTAAAACGAAACTTTATCTTTCATCATTTTCAACCATATGGCAATCTTCAACCTGCTGATTGAGATAAGTCTCCTTCAAGATTTCTGTGTGCTACTGAAATGGGTTTTCATACAATGCTTCCATGATTTCTTCCTCCATCATTTCATTATCCCCACAACAATTCTCAAGATCTTCAATGAAATTACTAATGTGTTCACAACACTTCTGCACTAACATTAAAGACGGACAAGATTCTCTGTACCTTTCAAATAATTTTGTATGAAAATATTTTAGACAATAAACAGAAGCCGGTGGCAAACTTTCATACCAATATCGGGCTTCATCTTCCAGAGTAACCATAAACATTTTCATCAAACAGTCTTCAGGAAAATCAATCTTTAATTTATGCACATGAATGTGAAATTTCACCAGATGAAGAACAGCGTCATTACCTTCCACATTTCTGAACATAGGCAAATTCTGAAGCCAATCCACTTTGGGCATCTTATTTGGAAAACCTGGGATGTCATCTCGGCTCATGGGAGCGTATCTTCTTGCAACTCGATCCATCTTGAAAGTCTTAAAGCTACTGATCTCTCTGCAATGAAGTCACCATGAAGGATTGATTTGTGGATTTTTCAGTGAATGAAGTCGCCAGGTGAATGATTTCAGCCTTACGGTGTCTGATCGTTGTTCACCATCAACCATCAGATCTAAACTCGATACATGTACTGGGGCAAGACAATCTACACGTCAAGTGTCACATTTCAAAGCTAGACTATTTTCTTCCCAGTATGGTCGCCACTATGTTAGTTCCGAAATCCACCTTAGGCTGAAATAAGGCAGAAAAAGGACAACACCAAACCAAGCTCAGCCTCGTAGCTAGCCCTACGAGGACAGGAGAGGGCTCTCTCCGGGTCTATCTCGGAAAAATATGTCCAATAAGGCCTGAGATGACCTATAATGAATACTGATTTTAGGCTAGTAAATAAATAGGAAAGAAATATTTGATGAATGTCTGAATTTTCTGGGCTGTATGGGACAAAGGACAGCATGAGCGGAGAAATTAAGTCAAAGACGCAGATTGTTTCATGAGGCAAGATAGGCAAGAGGTTTAGCATCAAATTTGAAATACTATGGAGTGGGTAGACTGTTAAGAGGTTGACAAGGGCATAATAGATGAATCCTTATTAAACAGAAGAAAACACAGAACATGAACACTTTCCCAAGGCAGAGCAATACACTGGATTCTACCTTTCTTACTTAAAAGCATTCAACTAGCAATGATTATGAATGAACGGTAAAACATAACAGGGTACATATGAAACAGAAGGAAATACATATGCTAAAGTCATTACCACATGAATCTCATGAAATAGAGCTGCATCATTTCATTAATCCTCAGCCAAAACTGTACAGTGAAGCACTGAGTTTTCCTCCCACAATTTCCCAGAACTCAGCCCTTTACAAATGATTTACAATACAATAAATAGGACCAATTTGTCAGAATATGGATCGACAGACAGAGGAGCTGTTACAACAACTCAAGAACTAAAAACTAAAGATAGAGAACAAAAGCCAAATAGTTTTCAAAAGTTGTGTTACACTTGAAATCTGTTTGATAACCCACGAGGAGGCAACACCTGTAGCGTAGATCTCGTAACTGAAGACAAACATAGGCAGTCCAACCTATCTTCCTGCTGTTGCAGATATCTACGTTTTATATTTAGTTTTTTTTTTGTCTTTGACTTTCCACTTTTTTCTTTTGCCGTTGGAATAAAAACCAATTTTTTTTATATGAAGGTGGAGTAGATATACGTATAAAATAGAATATAAAAAAAAAAAATAGGCTACAAGATTTCAACATATACATCTTTTTCATTCCACCAGGCGAACAAGAATCGCAGGAACACTATCCCACCATTCCTTCAACCTCCTCGAGCTCTGTTCTGATGACCTTGACTGATTCGTGTGCTTCATGGGCTTTGACAAGGCAATTGACAAGAGCTTTAACAATGTAATATTGGTTGTTTGCAATGCTGAATGAAGTTGGATGATAGCTTGCTGAGAAGATACTATACTCTCCACGGTTGTCTGATCAGAACTAGACTTTGAAACGACAATCTCTTCATACTCATCTCGTATGGCTGGCTGCCTTCTTATCCAAATAAGAAATCCAGTAGCCATGAAAAACATGCCAGACACGGTGTATCGAACCCAATCCATGTAAGTCACAAGGAGGCTGATAATGAACACTGTGGTGGTTGTCAACGGCTTTTGCCATGCTAGTAGCTCTTGAAACTAGGGTACAATATTTGAGATAGGTGGACTAACAATTTCCTTTAGAATTTTACCATTCTCCGTAATGCCTTCTGCTATTAAGCCTTTAACGCTTGCCCTTGCATTTTCTGTTTTCTTTGCTTCCTGTGTTGATTGCTGGACTGTCGTTTCAAGAGCTGTCAACTCCCCAACCTGAGATTTTCCTACACAGATGGCCTCTTTCTCATCGACTGTAAATTCTTAGAAGTCCATAACACCCAAAAAATTCAACAAGAGAGCTGATGAACACAAGTGGGCATCCTTATGATTTCTTCCCATGCGAATACTGTTGGCCAATTATTCAAGTACATAATCACCTCCTGGTAGTGGCTCCTCTGACAGCGTAAAATTTAGAAGGGTTTGAGGGCATGGTGGAAATATCTGAAATGATTCCCTTGTTGCATGAAGCCGAACTACTCCAACAACTGATCTAGCTATTGCCTCCTTTTCTTCTTTGCCTTTGGGACCAAACCTGCCAATAAATTTATGCACAGTTACCACCTCCTTGATCAATGCTAGCCAGTAATCATGACGGTCTGAGGAAGTCAGTTCAGGGAAGTACCACGCAGTTCCATCCAATTCGAAAAATCTATTTGGAGCAGAAGAAATGAAATTATTTTTTATTTTTATTGAAGCTGTAGTGAATTTCTGTCTTTGAGGCTCGGTGCGCTGCGCACACACCCAGTGCGCCGCGTAGGCCCTATGCGCCGTGCCCATTAAAAAAAACACTGTGGCTGGAGGCCCAGTGCGCCGCGTCGTGCTTATGCGCCCCGCTCAAATTAAAAACACAGTCTTGGCTTTTCATAACACATTTTTTGCTCTCACACCACCTAAGTCAATTTCAATTGATCCCTTGGTGTAATAATGGATGTTCAAAACATCAAAATGTCTTATATGATCAACGACTTCAATTTTTATGTTTAGAAACCCATTTTCTAATGTTCTGAAGAAAATTTTGTTCTTTATATTTCCTCCTTGATTTTCTGACTTAAATGACGGTTCTTTTGGCTATTTATGCAGAGATGACTGATGTTGAATTCGGCAAAGGATCATGGCGAGGCTGCATGCAAACATCTTCAACTGAAAAACTTTGAATAATTACATATTTTAAAGCAAATTTAATGATTTCTTCTTCAAAACAGAGTTTTGAAGAAGAATCTCTCTTGAGCATTATTTGATGATGACATTTTGCAATGGAAACTGATTTGGAACCTCTTATGCAGACTGAGTCGACAAAACCCTAGACCTAAAAACTCGAACAGACTTCTTGCTGACCAAAGACCATCCATGACTATGAATGACTGAAACATTGACTTTCGATGAATTCTGATGAACTTTAATGATCAATCATAAGCCAGCAGATACATGACATGAGAAGAATAAACAACAAGGCCCTTCCATCAGATAATGACATGTTCCTAGCGAAATGCAACTGAGTGAATCGAGCGAGACACCTAAAAATGAAATGCAGAAATCAAAATGATCTCTGACAGAGGACTGACAAGACCGACTCTAACAGATGGAACTAACATTTTCTTTTGGAAAGACAGGATGAGAGCATACTTTCAAGTGCCGGGAGATGATGTATTGGAAATCATTGAAAACAGGTATCAATATCCAGCCTACATTCCCAAAGATACAACAGGAACGAAACAGTATGAAACTAAAGAAAAATTTGTAAATTCAATCTTGGGAAGTATGATAGAGTCTGAGTTCATGAAATTAATGCAGCTAAACACCGCAAAGACAATGTGGGATAATCTTATCCAAATTTATGAAGGTGACAGAAAGGTAAAAAGTGTTAAACTCCATTTGTTTAGAATACAGTGTAAGGAACTTAAAATGCATGATGATGAAAGCATTACAAGATTTTTCCTTAGAGTAGATGAGCTTGTTAATTCCATGAAAAATCTTGGTGATGAAATAAATGTGCTACTACTATTGAGAATATTTTGAGATCGCTAACTCCGAAGTTCAATTCCAAATTCTTCGCTATTGAAGAAATGTAGGGTCTGAAAAGTCTCACACTTGATCAGCTCCATGCAATATTGATTTATAAAATCCATGTATATTCAAACTAATATTTGTAATATGATAAAACAATATACTTGAATCTACACTACAGATTGTGGAAACCAATTATGATCACACAATCACATGAACAAGAACGAGAAAGAATTTCAATCACGCAACACAAAGATTTATCTGGGGAAAGCCTCATCTCAAAACCTTGTTATTTGTATATTGCATAATTCAAATAATATGAGAACAATATAATGCTTCTCTCAGGCTTGAGAATTCTCTGCACTATCTATGCATGTCTTAGTAATTCCTAGGAAAGTTTGATTCAATACTTAACCAATTTCTTGGCCTCAAGCTTCCCTTCTTGCTTGTGAAATCCCTTGGGTAATTGAGCCCCTATTAAATAGGAAATTCCTCAATAATTATTGCACAATACATTAAGGATCTTCCTCTGACTCCATGCACTACCTGTACAATTTTCTAATTATACAATTGATAGTACACTTCCCTTTAACTCCAATCTCAAGTGGGTCTTCCTCAGAACTGACATGCATGAGCTATTTTTAGCAAATGATCAGTTATCTGATTAATCACTGCATGTGAATTAAATCATATTTAATTCATTGGACCTCTTGCTAGTTCCTCCATTAGTTAGTGCTAGTTAGACTGATTTTAACTTAAATAATTAAGTTAATTAATTATAACTCAAAATAAACTCAACTAGGGCTCCTAAAAAGTAGGAGACACTCTACGTGTCTCTAGTTTGACCCTCAACTAAAATTAACTAAACTAAATAATTCTTCCTGACTTATTTAACTCATACAAGTTGTCATGTGATGTGGAATTACAATTTACTTCTAATTTAATTAAGGGAAAATTAAATTAGAAGCCTCTTCTTGTTGCCATTTTCAATATTTCTTGTTTCAAATTTCAACAATTGGTAGCATTTTAGATGATTAAAGGTGGTCCTTCAGACATGAGAGAAGTGGCATTCAAAGCCACATATAAAGGGAAACATAAAGAAACTCCCAAAGACAGAAGCTACATATCGGATGAGGAAGAAGCAAACTTCGTGAGAAAGTTGCAAGTAGGAACTAGAAAAATCAGAGGTAAGCTTCCCTTTAAATTTGTTGCTTGTGGAAGAGTAGGTCATTATTCATCTGAAATTACATGTAGAGAAAATCATAAAGAGAATGGAAAGAATGTTCCTATAAATAATTTCTCTGAAAATACAATATATTAGTCTAATGAAGATATTCATTGCACATATCATGACTAGGAACATTTATATTCATATTTTAATAGTCACCATCAAGTACTTATGGCTCTTGAATATCAGTCAATTAATGAAGCAGATAGTTGTGAGTTAGACAATTCAATGAAATCACTAAAGGAGAATGATAAACTTGGTAATGCTAACAAATAATTGGAATTAAAAGGAAACAATATGATTGAGGAAATAAACATGTTAAATATGGAATTAGAAGAAACTAATAGAAGAACTGAAAGCATAAGAAAACAACTTCAAGAAAGGGAAAAGCATTGTGAAACATTAGAATATAAAGTTATGACCCTAAAGGAATATTATGAGAAGATAAACAAATGGGAAATGCATCTTAGTCTCTAGAGAATATTATTAGTGAACAACGCTCTCCTTTGACCAAGGCTGGAATTAGGTATGATTAATCACAATGTTATGGAAAAAACCAGCATAGTGTTGTTCAATGGAAAATTGAATCAAGTCACACATTTATAAGAAAACCTCGTAGATCAAGATCAAGATTTGTCCCTAGGCACAAAGGATGGTTTTACAGATATTTCTTCTCTTGTAGCTCATTTGGGAATAAGGCCACTAATTGCAGGTCAAGTATGATGAACAGAGCCGGGAGATGGGATAAGTTCCAACACATAATTAGATATTTCAAGTAGATCTGGAAGAAGAAGGAACATCATTCAGAAACGTAGGGAAAGATTGACCCTACTGCATTCCATTTTTTTTTAAGCTTACTTCTCACAGTTATTGCAAAAGTGATGTGAGGTACATGACGTCATGAGGACCGGGTGATGATTATTAGGTACTGATGGATAAGGGAGTTATACATATGTATATTTTGATGATGTTTCCCATGATGTTTTGATATTCATGTTGCTTATATTACTGACAATTCATCTAATGTAGTAACAATGATAAACAATAGACAATACATGTTGAGGGGGAGTTATGGTTATGAAAGTTCAAATTTATACTTTCTACACGCGGATCTCATGAAATACATTCGCGTATATATGTGAGTTATGTTCTAAATAGTAGTGTGTGTTTCTTTATGATGAATAAATAGTGGTACATAATCAGGGAGAGGTTTTGATATGCTTCAAATAGTTATTATTTGGCTCTTTTGTTCTAATATTGGTTGGTTATAGTCTCAAAGTGTTAAGTGTGAAAGTATTGGGCTATTGATGAATGGTTTGATCTGAAATAGGTGTGCATCAAGGAGCATAAATATGGATTAGATCTAATAGATTTGAAATGAATACATATTGAATAATTTTTTTATGGTTTGATAGATATGTGATGATGATATAATGATGTATACTTTTAACAATGTATGTCGAGATTTGGGTTTAACCGATGTTGTAGTGTGCATCGAAGGTATGCATTAGTAATTACATATATGTATGCAGGTTTGATTCAAAAATATCATGTACATATGTGGATATTTTTTTTTTAGTAGTGTATATATTATGCATTATGAATAGATATGTACGCGGGTGTTAAGTATGAAAATCACCTACATACGCAAAAGTGTTTTATAAGGGTCACGTATATCTACTAGTTTTTTTAAGTATGATTTAATGATAATTATTAATTTTTTTCTGTTATGTTTTATGTTGTATGTCGATGAAATATTTCTTATAATATTATGTGTTTGATAGTACTGGTTTGGTTAAACTTATTATGGAATGAAATGTTGACTAGTGACGATTATATTGTTTGGTGATATGTACTCGGTTCAGTGATATGTGATGGGTTTAGTATTTGATTTAGTGATGGATTCAATATGATAGTGATTTAGACTCATTTTTTTAGTATGTTGAGATTTGTACGCATGTCCTCTTAAGGAGAAGCGCATACATATGCAAGTATCATTTAGAAAAACAATAGCGTATACCTTCTCACATATGTTTGATCAGGGTTTGGAGTGACAATAGTTGGTTTTATTAATGGGTAACAAGGTCTGACTTGGTATATTGATGAGTTGATGTGCATTGGGTTTTTCATATGTTATGGTTGCATTGGTTTCAATAGCTGATTGAGATTCAGTGATTGATTTGTTGATTTAGTTGGTTCAGTGATAAAGTTATTTTATTCACTAATTAGTTTCAGAATCCGTATTTAGTGTTGAGCTTAAATGATGGTAGTGGGTCTTGTATGAAAATATGATGAAAAGTGTCCTGCAGGTTTTGATGTTTTGATTCAGGTGGATCTAGTATAAAATATTATGAAACGTGGTCCACAGAGTTTTCGAGGGTTGGATCCTTCAATAAGGGAATTGAAGCTTCCATCCAATAGTAGCTAGTAAATCTGATCAGGGGGTAGGAGCTCCCTTTCGATGGGTGTCGGTAAACGAGATCAAGGGGTTGGATATCTCGTCCAGTGGGTGATGGAGAATGAGAGAAGGTTGTAGCCTTCTGCAGGTGGGTTCCTGCGTACTGGTATGAGTCTGCACTAGTACAATATTGTAAGATGTTTTCTTTATAATAAAATATGAAGACAAAGATGATAGCAGTAGTGGTTTTCTCCCACATTGGGCTTCCACCTTAAAATTTTGGTGTTCATGCGTGTTGATTATGTGTGATGGTTTACTTTGTTCTTATTTCCTATTGTTATTTTTAATGAATTTCTAATGAAGTATTGATGCGCTGGTTCAAAATGAATTAAATGAAAAGTTAGTTAACTATATATATATGCTAGTTGTCTACATCACGATCACATACATACATTGGTTTACCTCACTATAGTAGTGTATATAAATATCAATAACAAATTAAAAATTTTGTGAGTTTTAAAGTAGTGATTCACCCCCCCCCCCTCTTATTATTTTTCCCAATAGCCATGACTTTGATTTGAAGCCTCATTCTCTTTATTCTTCGCTATATTTTTGGCTTTATACCCTAGAAGATCCCATTTGTTGAGTTGTACTATTGCATTGCATATTGACCACTTGCACCCATTTTTTTCCTTAAGCCGACTTCATTGGACTTGTGTATAAGCCACTTTTTACTATGACCTTTCTACAAGTTCAAACCATGCATTAATTAGCCTTTACTACTTGACACCCTTTTTTGTGGAGGCAAAATCCCCTTAGTGTTGATGACCAACATCCTCCACCTTGCATTGAGCATAGGATGGTTCCAGTCCTAGGAACTAGTGCACTTTCCCTTGACAGTCGTTCTCTCCACTGTACTATAGGCATTAGTTTATTCTTTTTTAGGCTTTAAATATGTAAAAGACAAAAAATGAAATATTCCAAAAAGAGCAGGAACGAGACAGATTTTTCATCATTTGATGGTGGTGTTACCCACCACTTCGTGGGTGATATCCTTAGGAGATTTTTTTCTGCATGATGGACCTCAGTTGGCAACCAGCAACCCCTTGTAGCCCTTAAATAGCTCCTTGTTCCATTTCTCTACCACCTAAGCCAGCCATGTGGTCCCTAACCCATATGTATTGATCGTATGTTTGAAGGTGGCCCTCTCAAACCTAAAGGTATGCATTGTCATTTGGTAATTGAGTATTAGGTTTAATTATCATGGAAACTTCTAGTTATGGATTTATGGGGGGATTTGGCATAAAGATAGGGCTTAGTTTCTACTTATGTCCCCTTGACCTCTTTTGGAAGTTACCCTTGGATTTTAGTCTTGTGGGATCTCATTTATTGAACATTTGGTTTTAGGGTGGTACTAATTGGGAAACCCCGACTATGGTTGTGTGGTCCCGCCCCCTTATCCACATATATTAATCCCCTTCCATTCACTATACCCCCATTCATAATCTCTCCCACCTGTGTCCACATAGGATCAACCTCCCTATCCCCTTGACCCCACCTTAGGTCAGGTTTGGAATGATGCCCTGGAGGTTGAAGCAGCTAAAATAAAAAATAAAATCATAAATGTCCACATTCAATAGGAAATTGTACCACAAATTTCAAAATATGGCCAAGACAAAAATAATTATCACGTGGAAAAAATCCAATACATCAGCTCTACCCCATACCTGTGGTCATCACCCTGGTTCCATAGGCCCTATATGAGACTCCTTTATCATTCAGGAAGCCATGATTGTCCCAACCCCTGGAGGGAAATGAACCGCCCTACCTAAAAGGGGGTAATCATTGTTATATCTTATACATCATGCTCTTATACTTTGAGCCCCGATCAGTTGATTGAATAAAATTCATAAAACTAACAACGCATATAAATAAGGGTGGAAAAATCAACGTCGGGGCACCTCATGTACCAAGATTTCTCCCTCCTACACATTATATACCCAAGTGTGGGATTCCCTTTCTTTAGCTACCCTTGAGCCCCAATATGTGGCCCAATACTCCCCCTCTCATTCCCTACTCAATTTCACTTCTTTTATAAGGTACTTGGCTAAACCCCTTTGGAGCATGGAGACATTAGCACATGCCAAATCCCACTACGAAAGGGAATGCCATTATGAAATTCCCCCTTTGTTGTTTACGTTTTTTAAGCTCTTTTACATGATTACTGACTACTTGTACTAGAAGGCTAGGGGACGCATTGGATATTATATAGGATTGCAGATGGTTTCCATTTGGGTTTGGTCTCCCTATGGGGGATCCTAACCTCTCATAGGGCTACATTGGCACATTTAGGGTGTGTGTAGAGAGCCATGGGCCTCCATAGTAGCATACAACACTCCATGGATCCCCATTGATGTCCATATATTACTAGAGATCCGCCTTTGGAGAAAGGATGATGCACTTGGTACACTATGCCTAGCAGGACCCACAGGAGCACCACACACTTGGAAAGTATCCTAATACTTGTATGATGACATGGCAGCACTCATTCCATAATTTAAGCCCTTACAGATGATCTTCATGCATCCTCGACTCATATGGAGACCCATGGCATCATTGGTGTGCCCCCACACCCATTGGGAGCACCACAGGTCTACTACTTGGAGAACAAGGGCCACCCCCTTTTCCATCACATTTTGAGGACTTCATTCATCCTTATGTCACTTATTGACATTATTAGGCCTTTCGGAGGTCCCATGACATCCGTATATTATTAATTGACCTCCTGAGAGGCTTATTGTTTCATTTATGAACTAGTTTGGTGGGATTGTCACCAAAAGCTGGTTTATTTTCACATTATTTTATTTTTAGGGGATAATGTAGGCTCATTAGCTAAATTTAACTCCTAAGTGGTGTATAAATAGGAGTTATTTGGATTCATTTGTATCATCACTTGACTTGGGATCTCTCTATCTTTAGAGAATTTCGCATTTTTCCTTGGATGACTATTTTTGGATGATGGATGAATTTTTATGTATGGATTTTGGATATTTCTATCTTGGTGCTTCTTATTTGAAAATGTGATGTTGCTTGGATATACTCTCTAATATTGCAAGTGAAAATTTAATGTTATTTTTCTTGTTGTTGCATACAATTAGATTTCACTATAATTAGGGCTAATTTTTACATGTATGAAATGTGGAATTATGTGTCTATTTATCTTATTCTATGTATGGGCCATTGTTATATGAATTGAATGTCTTATATATCACATTATATTTATAATACTGCACCATTTGTATGAATTATAAATGATTGAAAGTCACTTTTCTTCTTTTTCTTCTAACATTGGACAAAGTTGACTTTCTGGGCCTCCTTGAACAAGAAATTGGATCCTTCTTCTGATTATTATCCTTGAATCCATATCCCCAAGTGAATCAGGCATTGGTCCCTAAAAAAAGGGTGATAATTTTCCCCTCTTTTTCACTTTTTTCCCTTTTTTCCTAGGTTTATCCCCATTAGGTCACCTAGGGCATGAATTTCCTGAGAATCTAGCCAGAGGAAAACTTTGATCTCCTATATACAACTGCGTTGGTGGGTCTTCTCACTCTCCTCCAAATTTGGAGAAATTCTGATGGTAGAATATTCGGGTACCCAAAGCCCTAGATCTATGATCAAGTTTTTCCTAAGTTTTCCCAAGGATAGAAACTAGTAGGATAAATTTGGCATCATTGGAATAAAATTTTTGTTTTAACCTTTCCCTTCACCTTTTCTAGGTTAATTACATTATTGGGTCCCAAAATCCATCCCCTAACCTAGGTTGGGTCCACTTGGCCTCATGTAGTCCCATCCTTTGTCAAAGCTGATTCATCAAGACTACTCGGGAATTCAAGTTCCCAAAGTATTTTATGGATTTACGACCTCCTTTGTAAATATTCTTCTTCTATCTCAACCCTCCAATTCTCATCTCCTTTCCCTAGAAGATCAATTCCCTTTCTTAAGAGGCAAGTTATTCCCATTCTTCACTCTATCCTAAGAAAGGGTTTCTAGGGTCACTTCACACCTATTCATTGATCTATACTTTAAAAGTGACTTCCCAAACTACCGGGTCTCCTCCCATTAGTGAAAGTTCATAAAGATCAGGGAGTCTTAGTTGTGGTGACAACGGGTTAATTCTCCATCGTTGCCCTTGACCTAACAGTTTCACTCATAGGAACCCCTCTTATGTCCCCTGTTGGTTTGAGTGGTAACATTTCTTTCATCATTTTCCGGGAGGAGAAGTGTGTCTTGTTCTCCATACAAAAATATTGATATATCATTCTTGGTGACTCCATTGGAAGAACGAAGCCTTATTTCTTCATTGATCTCTAAGGTAAATGCTTGTAGGGTGAAGCAAGCATTTTTCAAGGAAATTTCAATCATCTTGGAAACTCCCATGTCATCAAGGACCCAGCAACATGTTGACCACATATATTCCCTCCATAGATATGTCAGGGATCCTAAAATATCCCTCATCGAAATCCATGAAGAATATGCCAACGTTCGATGGGGCTCTGAATTCCACAACTAATCACGAGGTAAGGTTCTTGAGGTATATTTCAAAGAAAAATATAACTCAACCTTGTGACCAAATGGATTTTTTTTTCCTATCCATTTACCCTAATACCAATTGGCTTGATTCATGTAAACCTAAAATCATTCCTTCTCTTTTGATGTTTACTACACACTTCTTGTTGCATGAAGGGTCAAGTTTCCAATCTCATGAAGACATATGCCAAATGTTGGATGTGCCTCTTCAAGAGGAGGAAGTTATTGAATATGGTTTTGTGCTTGAGGAAGAATTTTTTAATCCTTCTCCAAATCATCAAGATCAAGTGATTGATTTGTACCTCTAGGATAGTGCCGAAAAAGAGATTCATGAATTGGAAAGCATATCCTCTAAAGATAATGATAATGAAGATCTAGATCCCAAGATCCCTCCAATTTTTCAAGAATAGATTATGGAATATAGGAATTCCTACAGGTAATTAATGAATAAATACCACTCCCAAGAGATTTTCTCCTACTATTGCGAGCAACCAAAAAGGCTCTGTAATATGAAGTGTGAATATCAAAATATTCCTACCAATGACCTTCTTCTTGAATTATTCTATCAAAATCATTTAGTAAATACCTTGGATATCATTCTTTGAGAACAAATTAAAGAAGAAAATTCCTCCATATCGAAAAAATAGAATGAATGGCATCCTAACCAACACCAAATATATAGTAAATAATGGGGTCATTTTGAGGAGGATCGTGATAATCAAATAAATAAAGAATCTACAAGCGAAGTTTGGGTTTTTGATTGGGGAATTGATTATGACTATAAAAATGAAGATCCCATGGTCTCTCAAATCCTTAATAATGAGATCCGGAGAGAAGAAGATACTTTTCCCCTTTTGAAAAACATTTTTTTCCCTTATGAAGCCCTTCCTAGTGATTGGAAGGGTCTCTTCTTTATGTTCCAATACAATTCAATCAAAGAAGAGCCTTCCAAGATTATGGATGATTATGATGACTCTAATGTAAAAGAAACTTAGAAACAAGCTTCCTTTATCCATGCCACCGATATAGGGTTTTTCTTCATGTTTGATCATTCCTCCCCTTTTTATGTCCCTACCCCGAAAATGGATGTTTTTGAAAAATTTTGTGCCCCTAGTTTTGATGAAGAGCTAGTTTTCCCCGCGAAAAAATTAGAATCATGGTTTTTTCCAAAATACAATGATGATTCCACTTTTTGTTTTGTCAATGACCAACATTGTACCATCCTAAATATGTTTGAGTTATTTACTCCTTCTTACCCTAAGGATGATAGGTCTGAGATAGTTCTTCATCAAATATTCATATACTTGGTCATTGGCATTTCCATCTCTTGGTTAAAGGATCAAATTAAATATTCTAGACTGGTGTCTATTCCTTCTTCAAGTTTTCCTTTCTATGGCACATGGGTTTCTTCTTTTCCCACCTCCCGCCCTTGCAACCCCTCATATCATTATTCGTATTTGTATTGTCATGTTCATTAAAAAAAAAATAATGGAAGCATGTGTTCTTGTATTGATCAATTGACATGTTGGTTGCATTGGGTCTATGATTATACCTAGCACTTGAAATTGTATTTTATGCATTTTAGAGTATGATGCATTGCATACTGATTTTATGCATTAGAACTAATCTCATATGATATTTCTCATGATAGATTAGTTGCACTTAGATTAAAAAATTGCATATTTTATTGCTTGTTGATTTTAGGGCCTTACGTTAAGCATGGTTGATCATAAGACACCATGAAAACATGTTTCCATGTGGTTTTGTTCATTGATATGTAAAAATAACAGGTCTACAGTGACAAAGATATTGTTGGAGTTCCCATGGCCTCCCATTCAAGTATATTTTCTCACCTCTTCGAGAGATCACGTCCCAGTTGGAACCAGATTTTACCCACCACTTCGTGGGTGATATCCCTATGAGAAAAAATTTCTCTGTGATGGACCTCAGCCAGAAACCAACAACCCTTGCAGCCATCAACTAGCTCGCTGTGCCATTTCTCTGCCACCTGGGCCATCCATGTGGTCCCTCACCCATCTGTATTAATCATATGTTTGAAGGTGGGCCTCTGGAACCTAAAGGTATGATTGTCATTTGGTAATTGAGTATTTGGTTTACTTATCATGGACACTTATGGGCATGGATTGATGGGGAAATTTGGCGGAAAGTGATGAGCACCATCATTAGGTATAATTGGAGTGGTTAATTTTCACCTTTTTAGCTTTATTAGTCTCTCTTTATCACATTTAATTACATTATGGTCATATGTTTCTTAGTGTATATGGTGATTAAGGCTTTCCATACTTTGAATGCCTAATATTGGTTAAATGCAGGATAATCACGAAGATATTCCATTATTTTTGAAGATTGTGCAATCAAAGCTCGGAGTAGATAGAAAAGAGAGATTATACAATGGTTTTCTACCTCCTTAACTCCTATAGGCAGCCAAGGGATCCTCAAGATTCCCTCCAACACTTGAAATCAAAGTGTTAGGGTCCTATAATTTATAGTATCTCAACGTGATTGAGTATTTTATCTCAAATATTTGATATTGTTAATAATTTTTCAATCTGCAAATGATTTGCAAAAAAATATATAAAATAAAATTAAAAGAGTGTATTTTCAAAAAAATAGAAAAAAGAAAAATAAAGAAACATTGAAAAAAATGAATACAAATGAAATCATAACCCTACAAAAGAAAAACGAAAGAAAATAACACTGAAAGTGCTTCAAATTTAAATGCCACTACTGATAGATAGTTTCTTTCCGTCAAATAAAGTAAGTTTGTGTGCAGCTTGTTTAAAATTCCACAATGACTAGTTATTTGTTTAATCATACAACTTAATCATGGTTAAACAAGTTTAAATTTCTTTAAATTATATTAGAGTAAAGATTTTCCAAATAGTTTAATCTTGGAAATTCAATAGTTAGGTAAAAAATGATATTGGTTAAATTGTTTAACCTGAATCAATAGGAGAAATAAGTGATATGATTGAATAGATTTTAATTTTTCATAAAAAAAGGAAATGTGGGTTAGCTAGTTTAAATGCACCCCTTGAAGAAGAAATAAAAATGCTAGCTTAGAAAAAGAATTGGAGTTAAAAAGGATAGGTAGAAATAGTTTTGTTTGGAAAAATATCAAAATCCACACTTATCCTAAGTTTCAAAAAGCATTGTATAAACAAGAGAAAAGGGATATGTATGTTTCATATATAATTTATCCAAAATTTTGATAAAAAGTTAAATGATATGTCCCGAAAAAGTTTTTGGTCGTGTGGCAGTTAAACGATGTCAATTTCACTACCACGGAATTATATCTCTTACCAGATCGAGGGAGCATAATGATTTTTGGTCCCCCATCTCTATCATTTCTTTACCACCGAGGGGGTCCGAAAAAGTAGTATTCCCCCACCAAGTCCCACGCTACGTGGCCTTCTCTCCTCGTTTCGCACCCCCTACCTAAAACCTCTAACGACTCCTTACCCCCTCTGAAAACCACTTCCCCCTCACTTCGTTTATGTTTTCCCTACCGCTCTCCTTTCGCCACTATCCTTCTACCACGTCTCCTAACGGTTTCCCAATCAATTCTTTTTCTCGGGAATTACCGTTTAAGCATTTAATTCTCCCGATTAACCGTTTAATCCAACGGACCTGTGCCAACCTGCAATAGAAACCATTTTATCACTTTAAAACCCTGAACATGATCCATTTTTCACCTTTATATAAGAATATCTCTGCAAATTACTTTTGATTTACAATTTTTCCAATACGCCATCACTTTTAATAGCTAATCAACCTATGATCGAGTGTCAGCATCTTGTCTCGCTCTCTTAATCAGCTACAGACCTACAATATACTCCCAGCAAACCATTCTTCCCTAATTAGGATTAATTTTTCATTAATAAAAATGGCTCCAAAGAAAAAGAACTAGGAGGACCCTGTTAATCCTTTAGTTCATCCTCCAATCGATTTAGACCATATCCCCTTAGCTAATAAGGACTAAAAAATTATCGAGACACAGTGCGATTTTGAACTATTCGAACTCTATTGTTGGCTCGAAGATAAATATATAGATTAAACTAATGAAATTGGACTCTGGGAGTCTAGTCTCCTGCACTATATTTTCCCTCAGATCTTCCATGCCCACGAATTCACCAGAATATGTCAAGCATGTTATGTTCCCAATCAACAAGAAATTATAGCCCCTATTAGTTAAATCCTCTTCACCATTACTGCCAAATCCATTGACCAAATGATGGAGCCCCCCTCTGTGGAAAATAGCACACCATTTTCATTAGAATCCCTAACATAACTTTACCAAAATCTTGATTTTTCCAAGAGAGCTAATATTTTTGACATACTCCTACTAGAAAATACTCAATGGCCAAGAAAACATCTACCATGCCCTTCCTAAATCTTCCCTGATAAAGGAAAACAAATTATAATTTTATTTTCATATATTTTTGGGCATTATTCTAATCAATGGGTAGATGAACCCACCTTAGGTTTCCTTTGCATATTTTCCATAGACAACAAATATTCCATTATCTTTAATTTCAGTCATTTTCTTGATGATAACATCCACGAACAATTTCTGAAGTTTCAAACTGAGGAAGTGTTCAAATACACTTCAATTTTGGTCTATATGGTTTTATAGTATCAAGTAGACAGGTTTAAATTTTCCATGCAGAAGTTAGATGAAGAGAGAAACCAAAATTCAATTATATTTTGGACTTCTTTAGTGATGAAGGAGAAACAAGAATTCTCCTATAATAATTCTCCCTAAAAGACAACTACCCTTGGCCAAATATGGATCACATCTTACAGAAGGTAGTTAGATCTAGTAGGATTTCTTTGTTAGATGGCTTCTCAGGCTACAACCAGGTTTTAGGTCACCTTGATGATCAAGATAAAACAACTTCTAGGTCATGATCAGGAATTTCCTAAGAAGATTCATTCCCAACCTTGCAGAACTTCTCAGAAACATTACAAACATGCTGAAAAGAGATTTAGAAATAAGATGGAACATTGAAGCTAGGAAATGATTTGATAAAGTTAAACAAGCATTGACAAAAGCACCTGTCCTAATCAGTCCATATTTCACTAAAGATTTTATAATCTTTTCATTTGCATCTGAACACACTGTTGCAGTTGTTCTTTTACAGAAAAACAACGAGGGATTTGAACAACCTATTGCATTCTTTAGCAAGGCTTTAAGGTATGTTGTATTGAAATATAACATAATGGAAAAACAAGCCTTTACCCTAATAAAAGCAATCAAATATTTCAGAGTATATATTCTCCATTCTCACACAATTTCTTATGTACCAAATTCTATGGTTGAGGATATTTTAACTAAAAATGGACCAGATGGTAAATGGATTTCCATCATTCTTGAGTATGACATAGAAATCAAACCCACTAAGCTCATCAAAGGACAAGGACTAGCCAAATTGATGGCTGATTCTAACTTTCATGCATTGGATATCAAATTTGTAGATGCATTAGATGATCAAGAGGAGCAGATGACTCTGCAAATTGATGAGGCTTTTATGCACTCACCTTGGTATGCAGACCTCATTTTTGTTTTATTAAATTTAAATGCTCTTCCTGGTTTAAATAAGACAAATTCTAGATTTATAAAGTTAAAAGAAGTAAAAAATTTCATTGTAGATAATGTTTTCTATTGGAAAGATGCTGGTGATATTTTACTAAAATTTCTATTGAAGGATGATGTAGATATAACCATGCAGGAATTCCATGAAGGTGACTGCGGTGGACATTTGTAATGGAAAAACACTGCTAACAAGATCCTTATAGTTGGTTTTTATTGGCCTGCCCTTTTCCATGATGTCCATAATAAAGTAACCTCTTGTCACAAATGCCAATTATTTGAGAGAAAAATAAAACTATTTCCTCTGCCTTTAAAAGCCATATATGTTGAAAGCCCTTTCCAACAATGGGGTCTATATTTATTGGAGAAATACATCCACCATCCTCTTCCCAAGACAAATGGATCCTCATAGCCACTGAATACTTCACCAAATGGATTGAAGCCACACCTTACAAACTAGCCATTGATGCTCTTATTATCAAATTTATGGAAACCAATATCCTGTCAAGATTTGGATGTCCAAATAAGCTCATTACAGACAATATTGTAGCCTTTAAATCCAAGAAAATGATAGATTTCTGTAGTAGATACCATATTACTTTGGGACATTCAACTTCTTATTATCCTCAGGGTAATGGGTTAGTTGAATCCTCAAATAAAATTTTGGTCAACATTATCAAAAAACGGCTAGAAGATAACAAAAATTCATGGCACAAAAAGTTGATAAATGCACTTTGGGTTGATATGCTTCCTACAAAGAAATCAATTGGCATGTCACCATACCAATTGGTTTATGGGATGGATGTTTTTTTTTCCATCTTCTCTAGGAGTTATAGTTATGAAGATAATTCAGGAATTGCAGTTTGAGCCCAATGATACTCAAAGGAGGATTAATCAGGCCATTCAACTACATCAATCTAGAGAAGAAGTGTACAATAAAGCACAAGTTATCCAAGAGAATGTCAAACATATTTTTGAAAAAAGAACCAAAGCAGATGATTTCAATTTAGGTGATAGTGTTTTAAAGCAGGATTCCAGAAGAGAGGACAAAGGCAAGCATGGGAAATTTGACAATCTGTGGAAAGGACTGTTACACCATTTTTTGGTCATCTAACCTATTATCATTAGATGGACCCAAGTACACCATGTAAGACCAATTTTACCCTAAGTAAAATTGCTTTCACTATGTAAAATAACTTAATAAACCACATTTATTAGGTTGTTTATGGTCTAAACAGGAACCCCAAAAGGAAATATTAAACAAACCTATTTTGTTTAATTTTTCTCATGGAATAATTAATTAAACCATAATTTAATTATTATTCCTAGTCATTTTTAACCCAAAAACAAAGAAATTAATTAGATAAACCTTTATTTATCTTATTATTTTCTAGGAATAATTATTTAAATCTTATTTAGATAATATTCCTTGTTAAATATGACCAAATCACCTACAAATAATTAAATAAATCATTATTTATTTAATTATCCTTCAACCACTTCCTTAAAAAGATAAATAAATCATTTATTTATTTATTATTAACAAATAAAGGGATTTGACCCCAGTCAAATACTTTTTCCCTCCAACAAATATAATAAAATATTCCATAAAAGGTGGATCTAGATTTGGTTAACATTATTTTAATCATGCACCAAGATCTAGAATGACCCAATATTTTGTTATAAATAGGAGGGTTTTTCCTACCATTCTTCACCTTTTCTTGCCTATTAGATCACTCTGGATCTATACACTTGGTCACCTTTTTCTACATTATTTGTTGTGTGAGCTCCCTTTGAGTTCTATCTTTGTCTGGGTTTTCTACACCAACAAGAGAGAGAGATTCTAGATCTGAAGTGCTGAGGACTTCCAAGAACCCATCCCATTGAGGAGAATTTGATACGCCTTCTTGTTTTCCTCCCAGGTGCCCTTAATACAAAAATTCTTTCAAAAATTGTTCTTGTCTTGTCTATTGGATATATGGAGCAAACCCTTCTTTTTTACTGCTTAATGTCTTTCTATGCATAGATCTGGTTTTTTGCAGCTCTTTTCTTGATCAACTAACTGCAGATCTGAAGATATTGGTAGCCACTTTTGTTGTTAGGGCTATTAGTTATGCGTAGCTAAAGTGGTCCTTTTTCGTACACTTCGACAAAGGATTCATACTAACAAATGGTGACTCCACACGGGTTTTAAATTACGACCGCTGTCATTTTTCATATTCCTACATATCCAGCTACTTCAGACCCTAGGGTTTCTTTTCAGCTGTTTATTTTTCCTATTTTTATGTTTTTTTTCTCACATAAAACCCTAAAACATTAAAATTTTTAACTTCCGCGCGTTTCTAGCCCTATTGCGTAGGTGACAGACGTCAGCCACAACTGAGACGGCAACTTTTCCGAAAATCTGCCACTGAGACAACCGGAACGGGAGGTTGCACTTTTCGGCCCAAAAACTGTGACCTGGACCTCGACGTCGCACTTTTCAGCCTCTTTTCTGTGACCTGCACTGAAAACAGCTCAGAAACTGCGACCTGCCCATTTTTCAACTGTTTTTCTGCAATTTTTCTGGGTTCTGATGAAGCTTCTGTCAGGGTTTTCCAGCCTCTGTCTCAGCCCGCTTTGACCTGGTTCTGATCTGTTTTGGCTCATCTAAGTGGGAACATAGCCCCCTAGGGCTTCAATACCCTCCACTTTTTGTGGAAGATTTTTTAGCTGTTTCAGCCGTCTGTTTTTCAGAGTTTCATCCTTCCCTTTTTCAGATCTGATACCTCCTCCTCAGATCCCTTTAAATCAGCTTTTCTTCCTTTCAAATCACCTCTTGTCGTTTTGTTTGGACCTCTCTTTAGTTTTGCGCGACCTGCCTTCTTGGGTTGAATCGATGCCATAGTAGCTGTTATTTTTCTGTTATTTCAGCATTATATACTGTTCTCTGCAGATTTATTTTCAGTTACGCAGCACACTTTTTTCTTGCTCTCAAAAAGAAAAGGGTTTAAAAATTAAAATTAACACACGCCACACACTCGCCCTAAGCAAAGAAGATCCTGGTTTACACCGCCAGGAAAAGACTTTAAAATCAATTGACACTGCACCTATCTTCCCTTGTTTCGACATTGTAATCACTTGATTCTGCACCTCCTTGCCTTTGTGGTCGTTCTTCTTCCCCTTGTGCCGTGTTTGTGTTGTCATCATTGCGCCCCCAAGGCACACTTCCCGGAGACTTCTTGGCCTTCACCCTCATTTTTCGGTCGATCGACTTGCTCCCTCCCGCCATCGTCGAGCCAGTTCTCCTCCGAGTCCGTACCCCGACTCCTCTTCTGATTCATTGGGTTCTCCTTCTCCTTCTGGTTCTCCCCTTGTCACCTTCACTATGTCTGGTCCAGGGCCTAACGCTAGCGGTGCTCCCGGCCCTAATGCCGGAACTACTACTAGCGGAACCGCCACAGGAACTACCTCGGCCATACCCTTGCTGTCGTACATTGCAGGCCTCAGCCTCCCCGATTTCAATCAGTTGATCAATGACCCTATCCGCCATGATGTTGGTTGGCCTGCTATGCCAACCAAGCTCCCCTCCAACATCCCTAAGTTCGAAGGCCTTGCTAGAGAAGATCCAACCAATCATGTCTGATCTTTCCACATGTGGTGTTCCTCCAATTCCATTACCGATGACTCCATCCGTCTTCGATTGTTCCAACGCATGCTTACCGGCGAAGCTTCTAAATGGTATGTTGACCAAGCCACCTCTTCCCATACCACCTTTGCGACCATTGCCCAAGCCTTTTTATCTTACTTCCAGCTCCCTCTCCGATACGATACTGGTACGGAGCTCTTGACCTCTTTCAAGCAAACCTCTTCAACCCGCCTTTCCGCTCATGTCCAGGAATGGCGATGAAGACGAAGCTTATGTCGAGCTCCCCCCTTCGAAGATCGGATCTATATGGACTAGTTCCTTCGCTCTCTCTTAGCTCCCATTGGCAAAGATGTCGCCTCCCATTTTCCTCAAACCGAAGAAGCCACCCTCCAAATAGCCTTGAAATATGACCTGATCTATGCTCAGTCTGGTTATGTTTATACTGTTCTTCCTGACCTCCCCAAGCCCGGCGGCGCTAACGCCCTGGGGGCATCTCATTCCGCCGACGGTATCATTGGAGCCCTTTCCCATCCGTACACTCAACCTCCTATGGGCTATGGTCTCCCTCAGGGAGGGGCCAGCACCTCTAGCACTCTTCCCCCTCCCGGTAGCATGTATCCAGGATACGGCATATATCCTTTGCCCAGCCCCTCCGCCGCAATGTTTCCCAACCTAACCATTACCTTTATCCGCAGCCTGGTGCGCCAGCTCCTCCAGCATATGCGCTTCCATCTCCCTTGCCTCCTCCAAACCCGCAACATCACCTACAGCCCCCTCCAGGGCAAGTATTTGCACAGCAGGGCGCGACTAATCCCCCTTCTTCTCAAAGAAGGTGGAGAGGCAATCCAAACCAATCTGCTCCTGGTACTCGCGGACCCAATCCTCAAGGTGTTGACCCTAACACTGCCAACCAGCAACAGGGCACTCAGCCCAAGCCGGACAGGACGCTTCGCACAAATAAGCCTTGTTTGTGTTGTGGTGTTTATGGTCATTACACCCACGATTGTCCCCTCTTACACCAGATGCGGCAGATGTGGGAGTCTCAAGCCACATTGCGCGGACAACACGCCTCCCCTCATGCTCCTCCTAATGTGGCCACTACCCAACCAGCTGTGTTTACTGATCCTTTCCCTCAACAAGGATTCGTGGCTACCCAACATCCTGATCTGGTTCCTCCGATTACTAGATCCTTATGATGAACTCTGATCCTTCCCCAACCGTCGACCTTCACCTTCAAACTAGGTTTCGCCAGTACCCCAAGCCTCCCGCTCAATCTGCCCCCGAGTCCTCTTCTTCCGGTTCTACAGAGCCTCTTTCGACATCCAATGGTCCCTTACATATCCCTCAACCCAAAGTTGAGGTCCATACCAAGATTCCTAAAGGACCGTTACGTCGAAATGCTGCTTCTGGTCGAGCTGCTCATTCGTATAGCATAGTAGATGATTTGGCACAATCTCCTGCTGCCATTTCCACACTGGAACTCCTCCAGTCGTGCCCTTCCCAAAAGAAGGCTCTATTATCTGCCGTGGGCGCTGTAGATCCTGCTGATGACCAAATGATTGTTTTCGACGCCCATCAATCAGACCATCCTCCTCTTCCTGCTCCCGTCGCCTTCCAAATCCCAGTCAAAATCCGGAATGCCAACGTTTCTCGATGTATAATTGATGAGGGGGCATCCACCTGTGTGATGTCCGCTTCGGTTTGGAAGCAAATCGGATCTCCTGAGCTGGCCCCTTCCACGATCACCCTTCGAGCGTGGGATGGCCACGCCTCCCAGCCCATTGGCCTATTTCGTAATTGTCCTATCACCCTCACCAGTAAGACTATTTGCGTTGACGTCGAAGTCATCGACGCCCCGCTAGACTACAACATTCTATTGGGGCGAAGCTACACCTATGCTATGTCTTCTGTCCCATCCGTGGTTTTCTGCAAGATGTCTTTCCCTCATAATGGAAAGATAGTCACCATTGACCAGTTGACATATCATGAGCCAAAATCTCAGACCTCCCCTGAGACGACCATATCTTCTGTAGCCAACAAGAAAACCGTTGATTCCTTGACCAGTGTCTCTCCTGGCGTCTACAAAGACTCCTCTTTGCTCGGAACCTTCCCTGGTCTTCCTCCTCCTCCTATCTCTGACCCTAGCTCATCAAATGTTTGCATGATGCAATCGTCTCGGGCTGCTCTCAAGCAACCTGCTCCTAGCCCTTCACCTGCAATTGGGAGTCATGAGCCTCTTTATCCTCCTGGCATGGTTCCTCCAAGCCTTAGCCATTTAGGAGCCATCCCACCTGGCCATTACCCCTCTGGTCAGATACCGTTCCTAGCTCCCCCACCAAGAGTGTACACGGTATCGGTCATAGCCACCCTCTCTCTCCCTAACCTGACCCTAGGCATACCCGTCTGGTACATTGACCCTCCAGCCACTACCCCACTCGGTCACCCCAAACCCTACCTTGCTTTGACACCGGTTCAACCGGTCCCCCTCGCTTCCTCCGGGCCCCCCCACCTACCCAGGACCCTACCCCTGTGGTGACAGCCTCGGGAAAGAAAGGCAAAGCTAGTAAGGGGGCAACCAATCAGGACCAAGCCGCCCCGACCAACCCTCCCCCTCCGTGACCGCCAAAGCCCACTATCCAGTGCGCTTTGTGCGATATTGTCGGTCACGCCACCCATATGTGTCCTGAATTGCCACACCTCAAGATCCTGGTCAACAAGACGTTTCCCAACTCTGATATCCCCGAAGTCTACGTCACTATCCCAGATTCTATCCCGAAACTCAAAACCTTGCGCACAAATCACCCTTGTGCTTTGTGCGATTTCCACGGCCATTACACCCACCTCTGTCCCCGCCTTGACGAGTATCGTTCCTCCTTAGACACGTACTGCCAATTCAAGGCTACGCATGACAAGATACCTTCTCACTTGTTTGCGAGTTCTACTTCGATAGGACCAGAGGATATTCCTCCTCCCACTATCGAACCAACGGAGCCTTCGCCCACCATTTTTTACCTATCATCATCCTTGAGAGATAGTTCACCTAACCTTCGACCTGCAGACACTCTCGGTTCCCCCTCAGTCGACCTTGGATCTATTGACGTTGCGCATCTGAGCCCTTCTCCACAAGATGACCCGTCACACATTACTACCTCATCGGGTGATCCTTCTTCCTCCAGTCTTCCCATCTTCCAGTCTGATGAAGACATTATGGAAGCCATGACCAACCCTGACTTTCCGTGGGATGATATGCACCATCGCGCATACTTCCTCCCACAACAGTCCCATGACCAATATGCTGTGGAAACCAAAGACTTCATTCCCAATGCAGTCGATTGGTTCAAAAATCCCATCCCTGCACCTGATGCTTTCGAAGAAGGAAACATGGCCAATATCTCTCCTACCATCAAAATTGACATTTCAGTCAAACCAGGAATCGAAGAATATGTCACCTTGGGCGCCCAATGCACCCCGGAAGAAATTGAAGCTTACACCAAGCTTTTCAAAGAATTCCGCGATATTTTCGCTTGGTCCTATTCTGAAATTCCCAGACTCGATCCCGCCATCGTCGAACACCATATCGACACATGGCCTGATGCCAATCCGGTCCGTCAAAAGTTGAGACCCATTCATCCTTCCAGACGTGACGCTATCAAAGCCGAAATCGATAAGCTCAAGCAGGCTGGTTTAATTTACCCAATTGAATACACCACTTGGGTGTCCAACCCAGTTCCCGTTCTCAAGAAGCAAGGCACCATCCGTGTCTGCACGGACTTTCGCGACTTGAACAATGCTTGTCCCAAAGACAACTTCCCCACACCGTTCATTGACCAAATCATTGACGAGTGTGTGGGGCATGAGGTTCTATCCTTTATGGGTGGTTTCTCTGGATACAACCAAATTGTTATCCATCCTGCTGATCAACTAAAAACCGCGTTCATTAGTCCGTGGGGAACTTTTTCTTACCGGGTCATGCCTTTTGGCCTTAAAAACGCCAGCGCCACTTTTCAACAGGCCATGTCTTATTGTTTCCATGACTTAGCTCATATTATCCTTGCTTATTTAAATGACCTCACTGTGCGTTCTAAGCATCGAGCGCAACACCTACATGATCTGCGTACCATTTTTCTCCGATGTCGCAAGTATAATATCCGCCTTAACCCATTGAAATGCGTTTTTTGTGTTCCCGCCGGCCGTCTCTTAGGCTTCATAGTGTCGAAGGATGGTATCACTCTTGACCCTTTGAAAGTTCAAGCCATTCTTGAACTTCCCATTCTGCGTACCCTACGCCAGCTCCAAAGTCTCCAAGGCAAAGCTAATTTTCTTCGTCGGTTCGTCCCTGACTATGCCACCACTGCACATGGGTTCCTTAGACTCCTCCGATCCAATATCCCATTTGTTTGGGATACCTATGCTCATGAGTCTTTCGATGCCCTCAAGCAGGCTCTCACATCTGCTCCCTTGATCCGCCCTCCTGAATTTGATCAGGACTTCATCCTGTACATCTCCGCTTCCACCTATTCGGTCGCTGGAGTCCTTATCCAGGAAGATGAAAATGGTATCGAGCATGTGATTTACTACGTCAGTAAGAACCTTGTAGGACCTCCTGTTTCCTACTCGTATGAAGAAAAATTAGCACTGGCTATCGTGTTCTCAGTCCAAAAACTTCGTCATTATATCCTCATGCGCTCCACCAAGGTTGTGACTAATTCCAACCCCATGGCTTTCCTATTGAGTCGTCGTATCCTCACTGGAAAGTATGCCCATTGGGTCGTTATTCTTCAAGAATTCGACCTCGAATTTGTCACACCAAAGAGTAAGAAAGGCTTAGCCCTCGCTGAGCTCATTTCTGAATTACCTACCGGATCGCAAGACCCCCCAGTTAATTATGATCTTCCTAATGAACACTTATTTTCCATTACTTCCGACGACCCGTGGTATGGCGATATTCTTACTTACTTGCGAACCCAAAATTTCGCCCTCCACCTTGATCGTGAGGCTCGCCGACGTATCCGACACCAGGCTCCCCGATACCTCCTTATCGGTGACGACCTCTATCGTCGCGGGATCGATACTGTCCTTTGTCATTGTCTCACACACGCTGAAGCTGAACAGGTCCTTAATGCCTGCCATAGCGGCGCTTGCGGTGGCCACCTCTCCAGTCTTGCTACTGCCCAGAAATTCATGCGCGCAGGGTATTTTTGGCCTTCCCTCTTCAGTGATTGCATCGAGGCAGTCAAACACTGTCCCAATTGCCAACATTTTGCCCCTAAGGCGCGAGCTCCCCCAGCTCCCCTCCATCCGGTCGTCTCAACTGGTCCCTTTTGTAAATGGGCCATCGACTTTATGGAGTGTCACCTGCCATCCACTGGTAACCACAAATATATCATCGTGGCGGTCGACTATTTCACCAAATGGGCCGAGGCCATGCCAACATTTAACAACACGGCAGCTACCGTAGCCCTCTTTTTCTTTAACCACGTTATAGCTCGATTCGGGGTTCCGAAAAAATTGGTCTCTGACCATGGTAGACATTTTGAAGATGAGATATGGCATGAGCTATCCTCACTGTTGGGTTTTGAGCACCAATATTCCTCCTCCTATTACCCCCAAGGTAATGGCCAAGTTGAAGCAGTCAACAAAATCCTCAAGACTATGCTTCAACGAACGGTGAATAAGCACAAAACCAATTGGCATCTTATGCTCTTCCTTGCTTTGTGGGCCTATCGAACCTCTGTTAAAACCGCCACCGGGTTTACTCCTTTCCACCTCGTTTTTGGAGAGGAGGCAGTCTTACCGATCGAGTGTGAAATTCCTTCCCTGCATTTAGCCGTTGAACTTCTCCCTGACACCCAACCTCTAGAACAATGACTTATCATGCTTGAGCGCGCTTCCGAAGACCGCCGTGTTGCCTTGCAAACCATGGAAGCGGCCAAGAAACGCACCAAAGCTCAGTATGACAGAAAAGTCCAGCCTCGCACTTTTCACGAAGGTGACCTTGTTCTAGTGTATGACCAGGCCCATGATGTCCTTGGTCATGGGAAGTTCGACTCATTATGGCTAGGCCCTTACATCATCAGTAATGATCTCGGTAAAGGGGGCATACCTCTTAGAGGATTTCGAAGGCAATCCCCTTCCTAATCCTCGCAATGCACTCTATCTTAAGAAATATTACCCTTAGCATTTCCCTTCTAAAATGCATGTTTTCTTTTCTTTTAGATAGCCAGCATATTTTTTCATTTTTGTGATTTGCTACTTCACCCGGACCCATTTTGTCCAAGAAGGGTCACTTCACCTCCCCTTTAAATCGAATTTCCTCACTTACAACACTTGTACTTGGGGCACCACTTCGCCTCCATACTTGTCCATGTTCGTGTCGATTTTTGTCATGAGTTCCCACCTTGTACTCATGTTTTCATGGTCCCCCATTGGGCCTTTACTGTGTGGCAGCACCATCGAGTCGCCCTTGTTTAGAGCATCCAAGTTGAGTCATCATCGCATTCATGGAGTCTATCCCGAGTCCCTTTGTACCCCGCTATAGCCCTCCATCCTTCATTGCTTGGTCTCTCTCTTGTGTCGCACATTATGGCCTTCAGTCCCACTGTCTCCTATCCCTTATGATATTGCGTCAGTCGTTGCCATGTCATTCATGCCCTTTATGCTCTAACAAGGGAAGTTGTCCATTCACTACTCAGTCCCTTCCATTTCACCATCATCATTAGTGTCAGTCTGTCCGTCGCTCTACTATTTTCTCTCGTGCCTTAGTTGAGGATCTCTTATTGCCTCACCTATGGCGGACCTCCTTCTGTCGACATTAGCTCATTCATTCTAGAAGCCAGGTCTAGAGGGCGGTGTACCTTGGTTCCAGCTTCCACTCTTGTTTGGTGCCTCGGATCAGGCAAAGGGATCTCTCATTACCCTTTGACTTGATTGTTTCTCCACTCCAGCTCCTTTCAGCATGCTCAAGATCCGTATGCTTGATGGTTCAGTGATGCAGCAGCAGCTATTGGTGACTCCCGGGTGTGTGTGAGATGTCTTAGCCCTCATGAGGGGGTGGCCCTGCAGGTAGCCCCCCACATGCCCGGATGACCTCTTCATTGCAGCCTTCGATGCAACTCCATATATTTGATGATGTCGGCCTTAGCCGTTTGCAGCGCCTCTTTGATTTGCATGTATCAGTCAGATTTTGTGAGCCCTTCCCCGCTTATAGGGGGCATTTGGGTTGTATTTGTATCTCATGTACTCAGATATTATTGTATAAGTCCTGGTTGTTATCCCAGGCACAACATGTATGTGGGATTCCTCATTGTATTATTATCTGGCTCATGTTTATGCCGGTTGTACTTTATGGTTCGGTCCCTTGTTTACTGGACACACTATTTTTTTGTACTTTGTCTCGGCGGGCATAGGTATGCCTCCCCCTCCGCTTTCAGCACAGGTACCCTCTCATAAACAGAGACTTGTTGCACCTGCGAGTCTCATCTCCTCAGGGTCTAGTTATTTAGCACACTATCTACCTTACATTTCTCTCTCTGACATCCCTTTTGTTGTCTAGTGATTGTGTTCTTACAACGTACTTTGGTCATACGATTTTCTCCTGACACTCGCACGCTGGGGGGCAATCTGTTACACCATTTTTTGGTCATCTAACCTATTATCATTAGATGGACCCAAGTACACCATGTAAGACCAATTTTACCCTAAGTAAAATTGCCTTCACTATGTTAAATAACTTAATAAACCACATTTAATAGGTTGTTTATGGTCTAAACAGGAAACCCCAAAAGGAAATATTAAGCAAACCTATATTTGTTTGATTTTCCTCATGGAATAATTAATTAAACCATAATTTAATTATTATTCCCAGTCATGTTTAACCCAAAAACAAAGAAATTAATTAGATAAACCTTTATTTATCTTATTATTTTCTAGGAATAATTATTTAATCTTATTTAGATAATATTCCTTGTTAAATATCACCAAATCACCCACAAATAATTAAATAAATCATTATTTATTTAATTATCCTTCAACCACTTCCTTAAAAAGATAAATAAATCATTTATTTATTTATTATTAACAAATAAAGGGATTTGACCCAAGTCAAATACTTTTTCCCTCCAACAAATATAATAAAATATTCCATAAAAGGTGGATCTAGATTTGGTTAACATTGTTTTAATCATGCACCAAGATCTAGAATGACCCAATATTTTGTTATAAATAGGAGGGTTTTTCCTACCATTCTTCACCTTTTGTTGCCTATTAGATCACTCTGGATCTATACACTTGGTCACATTTTTCCACTATTTGTTGTGTGAGCTCCCTTTGAGTTCCATTCTTTGTCTGGGTTTTCTACACCTACAAGAGAGAGAGATTCTAGATCTGAAGTGCTGAGGACTTCCAAGAACCCATCCCATTGAGGAGAATTGGATACGCCTTCTTGTTTTCCTCCCAGGTGCCCTTAATACAAAAATTCTTTCAAAAATTGTTCTTGTCTTGTCTATTGGATATATGGAGCAAACCCTTCTTTTTATTGCTTAATGTCTTTCTATGCATAGATCTGGTTTTTTGCAGCTCTTTTCTTGATCAACTAACTGCAGATCTGAAGATATTGGCAGCCACTTTTTTTGTTAGGGCTATTAGTTATGCGTAGCTAAAGTGGTCCTTTTTCGTACACTTCGACAAAGGATTCATACTAACAAGTACCATACATAATTTATGCTTTCAGAGGACACAATGCATTATTTCTTAGAGACTTAAATGGAACAGAAATTCCTGGGGGACCTGTGAATGGCCGAAGGTTGAAGCATTACTTCTCATAGAAATAGAAGTTTTTCTTACATTAAATCATTGTAAATATCATTGTCTTTATTATTTTGATTGGGTAACCCATTGACAGAAGTTGAAGCCCGCAGAGAAGGCCCTAAGATTTTGATTGATATTCTACCATAATTACTCCAACAACAAAAAGAAATTAGTTGCAGAAATTTTTGAAATGGAACATTCAATGCTATTGATCAAAGGTTCTTGACACCTCATGTGGAGAGTGCCATCCCCAGCTGGAGCCACTATTAGGGTCCTATAATTTATAGGATCTCAAGGTGATTGAGTATTCTATCTCAAATATTTGATATTGTTAATAATTTTTCAATCTGCAAATGGTTTCCAATATATATATATATATATATATATATATATATATATATATATATATATATATATATATATATATATATATATATATATATATATATATATATATATATAAGAAAATAAGCGAATTATTTTTAAAGAGCAAAAGAAAAAGAAAGAAACATTGAAAAAAAAAATAAGAACCCCATAAAAGAAAATAACACTGAAAGTGCTGCAAATTTAAATGCCACTACTGATAGATAGTTTTCTTCTGTCAAATAAATTTTGTGTGCATCCTGTTTAAAATTCCACAATGACTAGTTATTTGTTTAATCGTGTAGCTTAATCGTAGTTAAACAAGTTTAAATTTTTGTAAATTAGATTAGAGAATAAAGATTTTCCAAACAGTATAATCTTGGAAAATCAATAGTTAGGTAGAAAATGATATTGGTTCAATTGTTTAATCTGAATCAATAGGAGAAATAAGTGATAGGATTGAATATATTTTAATTTTTCATAAAAAAAGGGAAATATGGGTCTTCTAGTTTAAATTCACCCCTTGAAGAAGAAATAAAAATGTTATCTTAGAAAAGGAATTAGAGTTAAAAAGGGTAGGTAGAAATAGTTTTGTTTGGAAAAATATCAAAATTTTCACTTATCCTAAGTTTCAAAAAGCATTGTATAAACAAGCGCAAAGGGATATGTATGTTTCATATATATTTTATCCAAACTTTTGATAAAAAATTAAATGATATGTATTGAAATTTTTTTTTGTCGTGTGGCAGTTAAACGATGCCCACTTCACAACCACAGGATTATCCCACTTATCAGATCGACAGTGCATAATGATTTTCACGCCCCCCCCCCTCCCCCTCCCCCATATTGTCATTATTGCTGGGTGTGGGGTCTAAAAAAGTGGTATTCCCTGGCCGGGTCCCATGCTACATGGCCTCCTCTCCGCCTTTCGTAGCCCCCCTACCTAAAACCGCTAACCACTCCTTACCCCCTCCGAAAATCTCTTCCCCCTCAGTTCATTTCCACTATCCCTACCCCGCTCCTTCCGCCACTATCCTTCTGCCATGTCTCCTAACTGTTTCCCAATCAACCATTTTTCCCGGGAATTACTGTTTGATAATTTAATTCTCCTGGGTAACTGTTTAATCCAACAGACCCGAGCTAACCTACAATGGAAACCTACTATTGCTTTAAAACCCTGAACCTGATCCATTTTTCACCTTTCTGTCACAAATTCTCTGCAAATTACTTTTGATTTACAGTTTTTAAAGTATTCCATCACTTTTACTAGCTAATCAACCTGTGAATGAGTGTCAACATATTTTCTGCCTCTCTTAATCAGCTACAGACCCACAATATACTCCCAGTAAACCATTCTTCCCTAATTACGATTAATTGTTCATTAATAAACATGCCTCCAAATAAAAAGAACCAAGAGGACCTTTTTAATCCTTTAGTTCATCCTCCAATCGATTTATACAATATCCCCTTAGCTAATAGGGACTACAAAATTTTCGAGACACAGTGCGAGTTCAAACTCTACTGTTGGCTTGAAGATAAATATATAGATAAAACTGATGAAATTGGACTTTGGGAGTCCAATATCATGCACTATACTTTCCTTCAAACCTTCCACGCCCCAAATTCACCAGAAGATGTCAAGCATGTTATGTTTCCAATCAACAAGAAATTATATCCCCTGCTAGTGAAATCCTCTTCACCATTACTGCCCAGTCCATAGACCAAATGATGCAGGCCCCCTCTATGGAAAACAACACATAATTTTCATTAGAATCCTTGGCAAAAATTTACCAAAAGTTTTTTTCCAATAAAGCTAAGATTTTTTGACATATTCCTACCAGAAATACCCAATTTCCAAGAAAAAATCCACCATACCCTTCCTCAATCTTCCCTAATCAGGAAAAGCAAACTGTAACTGTAATTTCATATATTCTTGTTTATTATTTTGATCATTGAGTGAACCCATTTTAGGTTTTTTTTCCATAGTTTCCACAGACAACAAACCTTCCATTATCTTTAATTTCAGTCAGTTTTTGGCTGATAAAATCCATGAACAATTTATGAAGTTTCAAACTGAGGAAGTGTTCAAATACACTTCAATTTTGGTCTATATGTTTTTGTATTATCAAGTAGACGGGTTTAAATTTTCCATGTAGAAGTTATATGAAGAGGGAAACCAACAGTCAGTTATATTTTGGACTTCTTTAGTGATGAAGGAGCAGCAAGAATTATCCTATAAGCGGATCATTGAACGATTTTTCCACCCAGACATGTGTGTGCTAAATAGTTTAGCATAACCTAGAATTAGTGAGGACATCAAGAGAATTTTTCATTTGACAGATTAGGCAAAGACTGGATACTTGTAATTGTACTAGAATTACATAGAAATCAGAGTGTATGGATGCGAGTTCGCACCATACAAGCTCCCAAAATAATTCCCCATGAGGATTTTTGCACTTGAATACATTAAAAAAATTCTAAACTCTGATGAAATCACATTTCAGAATCAAGACACAAATTGAATCCTTCATCTGTAACAGAAGGTCAGTCAGAGAAGAGATAGATAAGCTTCTTAAGGAGATGAAATTTAGCCTAAGTTTTACATGATCTTATGATCTTCTGGGTATTATTTCCATATCAAGAATATAAAATAAAACCACTCCATACATTCATACCCAGAGACCTGAAAGAGATAGCTATGTGAACCAATAAGCTTGGGCAGAGAATACTTTACAGGAAGATGAGGAGCAACTTGTTTCTACATCTACATCATAGACTCTTGTTCCACAGGAGAAAGAAGCCAAAAGAGAAAAGGAAGAAGATTCACCTTTAGTGACTAAAAGTGCAAGGAAAGAATTCAAAAACATGTACAGGAAGAGAACACATTTGAATCCAAAGGTAGATACAGAGAAGAATTCAGAGCAAGAAGTGACCATGGTAATAAAGGAAACACCATCTTCCTCTCAGGCAGGTGGCCAGTTTGTTACATCTCCCACAACATATTCAGTATCCCAAAGGCAGAAAGACACTGTCCAAACTACCAAAGTTTTCCAGGGAGAGACAGAGAAGACATTTTTTGACAAATTCGGAGAAATAAAGCTTAAAAATGAGATTCTTAAGAATAACACATATGCTCAGTTTTGGAAGAAGACTTCTAGCTCCCGAAGCTGACTACTATGATTTTTTTATTTAGATAATGGAAAGATGCAGATGGCCTTCCTTGAGGCCCAAATTCCACAGCCTAAATTAGCATCAGATTACAAGAAAATGACTTTTGAATTTGATACAAAATACATTCATCCCATTGACAAAATGGAGTTGCATAAACAAACAGCTGAAATGATTTTGTCCACTCTAACCAACACTACTATGATTTTTTCTAAACTACAGGTTTCATTGTCTAATACTCAAACACAGTTGAAGATGGAGAATATTTATTCTCTTGCAAAGGACACCACGATTTAATCCTTATAGGGTTTAGTAGTGAAAATGGGTTATGATCCTGCAAACATGAAAGCTACAGAGGAATTGATCAAGAAAAAGAATGTTGGCATTGCAGCATTTTGGAAGAAATTGAAGTTACCAACTACTGAAGATCCTCTCATGAAGGATATTGAATAAATAGATACTCGAAAAACTAACATGATGAATTTGATCATGGAATGTAATACTCAGATAATACAAATGGAAATTGAGCTGAGAAAATGATAAAGGAAAAGGAGAAGAATTCAAAACTATCCATGATTCCTTTAGATGTTGTACCTCTTACATCCATTCCCACAACAACAGCTGCAACTTCTACTACACCTACTACACAGTCTGTTGATGGTGCTGAACAACTAACAAAAGTTTTGGAAAATCTGTCAATTCAAATAGAAGAAATTAAAAAGTTGCAGGACCAAGTCAAGACTCTACAGGACCAGAAGACCGAGAGTGAAGCTTCACACTCTGCTGAAGTTCAAAGGGCTCAGAAGCTGATTAAGATACTGTAGAAATCTAAAAGGGAAGCATATATTGGAAAAATATTGGTCCAAGCCAAGGAAATTATTTGGACATATATCATGAATTCTATGGCTGAAATTTGGCCCTGTATTCAAATTATCTTTGAGCAGAAAGATTTGATTAAGAAGGAAACAAAGGTCGTTACAGATATTAAAGAACAGTTGGGAGAAATTACCGCCACAACTACAAACATCATTAAGTTCCTAAATTCTAAGAAAAGTTATGAATTAGATGATTTAGGAATTGATGATAGAATAGAAAAAAATTTGGAGGTAAAGAAGATTCTCACCAAAAAGAATTAGGTTGCTCAGTTGGAGGAGAAATGTCTGAGTTTAGAGATAGTAGTAAATAGATTTTTCACCAGGATAGAACATCTAACTCGAAAGGGGCTACCAAGTTTATTTTTAATTAATGAAAAATATATTACTCATGACAATTACATTAGAAAATTGAAGGAGGTAGTCAGAGACAGTTCAAAATTTGTAAATATAAGAGGCAGCATGACATGTAAAGCTTTCTTAGAAGCCATGGGTAATGATTTCTTCATCCAGCATGAATTAAATCATATTTTTTTGGTAAGACCAACATTTTCCAAATATACTAACGTTGATGAAATTTTTTGGAAGGTAACTAAGTTAACCATTCCAGATGAATATAGATGGAACAAAATTTGTGAATTACTAGACTTATTAGTAATTCAGATGCAGTAAGAAGACAAGTTAGTACATTAGCCAGCACAGTAGAAAAACAAGCCAAATCAACAACTAACTCCTCCAAAGCAAAGCCACGTCTCCACGTAGTTGTCCACCTCGCCTATAAATCTATAGAGATCATTTTATTGTTTATAATAGTGCTAATTATACACTGTCGGTTGAGACAACGATTTTGTAAATGATTTTGTAATTTATTATATAAATACTTCACATTTTGAAGTATTCCAGGCTGATTGTTGAGTATAATTTTCTCCAAGTTATTGTAATTTTATGGTTTCTAGACAAATCAATAATGCAAGGACATTCTTCACAGGATTCATGTGGTGTACAAATTGGTGATTTTTTTCTTCTGTTTATGTGTTTATTCATTGTTTTCTTTCATTGTCATTTCTTAAAGTTTAATTACATAATAGAAACTATGAGGAATAGGATTTTTTATAAAGGGCACCCTATTCTGGCTGTATGTAATTTATATTTTTTCTGCTAAAGTCAACTTAAGAAATTCTTCATTTCTCCTTAGTTTCTACTAAGCTTTACATTTCTTCTATTTCATATTCATTTAAATTTTGAAAGATCCAACTAGTGCAACCTAGCTTGCCCTGTGAAACTTCTTCAAAGTTTGATGCAGATCTTGTTAATTTTTAGACTCCATAGCCCAATGGAATTATAACAATTTAATCAACCAAACAATCCAATCAATTCATAAACAAATAAACAATTTTCACAATAACAACTAGCCTAAAATTCATAAAAAACATAGCTAAATTTTATAGAGATATCCCTCTCTGAAGCTGGCAGGGCTAGATCCCTGCTTCCAAAGTGGTTTTAATGTTGTCCTCTGTGTTTACTCTCACAATCTCATAAATTACAGAATAATAATACAAAGGCAGCCAATCAAGTGGAATATCAAGTTCACCAAAGTCCACTTCTCTTGCAATCAAAGGGGACACATCACCTACTTTTTAGGGATTTGTTGGTAGCTACCCTTTAGGTTAAATATGGTAGAGAAAGAGTTCATTAGGATACGAATTTTGGAGGAAGCTAGTAGACTCTTAGCTCTTGTGATGTACTTTTGAGATTTTCATGGTTATGTAATGAGACTATTTCTGCAATAAAATAAGTATTTATTTTGTCCTTCACTGATTTAGTTTCAGAGAGTTGAGCTTGTGGGTTAGGGCCCAATCCATTGGCCTCAGTCTCTCTCTTGTGTATTTATGTTTATTTTTATGCTATTGTAGCTAGTTTAATTTATGAGATTTAGCTACTTTTATTACATTTCATTTTACTATTTTTGGTTTTCTTCCATTTCACGTTTTTTGTAGTTAGGCTCTTGTAGATCATGGTACAGTAGCATATAAACTCCAAAATTTGAGTGTCAAAGTCTCCCTCTCTTACCTCTTTCATTGGAGCTTGAGCATGGAAGATCTTCACCAGAGGCCCAAAACTTATCTTTAGTTTATGATTTCTTGGAAATAATATATAGGTTGTTGTAGTTATCATGAAAATTTTGAGAACACTGAGTTATATTTCTGTTTGAATGCATAAGGAGGTTTTCTTATCAAATTAAACTCATCTTTTCCATCTTCTTCATCATAGATTTGTCAATGCTTACTGCATGAACATATATTTTTCTTGTAGGTTTGAGTAAATAAGCAGAGGATGAATCCATCAACATCCCTATCTCCATTCCTCACCATTCACCAACCTCCTTTCAACAAAATCACTCGCAGACCTGTTTTGAGATTTTCACCACCACAACGAGAGCAACCCTAGAAGTGAAAGACGAGCTTTGAAAGAAGTTTTGAGCTTGGAAAATGGGTTTTCCACCTTCCATCCACCTAAATACACATTCATTTAACCTTCCCTACCCTTATCCTCATCAATTTTCACCTCAAAACACCCTCTGCATGTTTCCTGTAGAATTTATAGGACATCCTGTAACAGTACATGAAACATGTAGCAGATCATGTAGTAGTGCCAGTTAGCCTCTCTGTCATCTTAGAAACCATCTTCCACCTCACCTAACCCTGCCACAACCTCCAAGACACCTTCATTTATGAATCCATGAGTCCAAGACCTTCTTAAGCCACCTTAGCACCTCCTTATTTTGCTGCAAAATAGAGAATTTACAAACATAATTATCCCATGAATAGATGCATTGTTAAAGCATAGAAGTTAAGCATAAAATAGTTAGAGTTTACTTATCCATTTGGCCCAAAAATGTGTGATTATATTAGTCTTCCTTTCTGCAATTTCCATTCAGCAATTTACTTCACGAATGTTGCCTAGTTTACTTCTATTTCTCGCAATAACATAAATTATAGATTTCCTTTCTTGTAAAATAACTAGACGTATCTTCTTGCTTTAGAATAGCCCTTTGATTATTGATAGAGTAATGGTTTTGAGTCATTTGTAGTTCTAGGTCTAATTCAGAAGTGTGATAGACTTCACTAAGAAACCCTAGCAATAACTCCCTTTCGTAGGACTCAGAAGAGGATGGCATGAGTAGAATGCATATGTTGTGTATATAGAATTGTTACCTCCAAGTTTGTATGAACCCCGGGTTGATAAAGTAAATTAGAGTAGCCTCTAGGAGTTGTAGCACTCTTGGTGCAATACCAGGGCTCACCAACTTGAGGAGGAAAGATCTTCACCACAGGCCCAAAATTTCTCTTTATTTTATTATTTCTTGGAAATAATAGATAGGTTGTTGTAGTTTTCATGAACATGTTGAGAATAATATATTTCTATTTGAATGCACAAGTAGGTTTTCTTATCACATTCAACTCATCTTCTCCATATTCTTCACCATATATTTGTCAATGTTTATTGCATGAACAGCTAGTTTTCTTATATTTTTGAGCAGATCAGAAAAGGAGTACTCCACCAGAATCCATAGCTCCATTTCTCACCCTTCACCAACCTCCTTTCAACAAAATCCCCCTTAGCCCTGTTTTTGAGATTTTCACCATCACACTGAGAGCAACCCTAGAAGAGAAAGATGGGATTTGAAAGAAGTTTTGATCTTGTCCAAGGGATTGGCCACCTTCCATCCACCTAAATACACCTTCATTTCACCTTCCCTACCCCTCTCCTCATCAAATTTTGCCTCAAAACACCCTCTCCTTATTTCCTATAGAATTTACACGACATCCTGTAGCACTACAAGAAACTTATAGCATATCTTGTAGAAGTGCCAATTAGCCACTCTGTCATCCTAGAAACCATAGTCCACCTAAAATAACCCTACCACAACCTCCAAGACACCTTCAACTCTAAATCCATAAGTCCAAGACCTTCTTAAGCCACCTTAGCGCCTCCTTCTTTTGCTACAAAATAGAGTATTTACAAGCATATTTATCCCATGACAAAATGCATTGTTAAAGCATATCAGTTAAGCATAAAATAGTTAGAGTTTACTTAGCCATTTGGGCCAACAATGTGTGAATATATTAGTCTTCCTTTCTACAATTTCATTTCAGCAAGTTACTTCATGAATGTTGCCTAGTATAGTTCTATTTCTCGCAATAGCCTAAATTGTAGATTTCTCTTGAAAAATAGCTAGATGTGTCTTCTTGCTTTAGAATAGCCCTTTGATTTTTGATAGAGAAATGGTTTTGAGTCATTTATATTTCTAGATGTAATTCAGAAGTGTGACAGACTTCACTTAGAAACCCTAGCAATAACACCCTTTTGTAGGACTCAGAAGAGGATGGCATGAGTAGAATGCATATTTTATGTATATAGCATTGTCACCTCCAAGTTTGTAAAAACCTCGGGTTGATAAAGTAAAGTAGAGTAGCCTCTGGGAGTTGAAACACTCTTGGTGCAATACTAGGGCTCATCAGCTTGAGGAGGGAAGATATTCACCACAGGGCAAAAATTTCTCTTTAGTTTATGATTTCTTGGAAAGAATAGATAGGTTTTTGTAGTTGTCATGAACATGTTGATAATACTGAGTTAGATTTATGTTTGAATTCATAAATAGGTTTGCTTATCAAATTCAACACATATTTTCCATCTTCTTCATCATAGATTTGTCAATTTTTATTACATGAATGGGTAGTTTTCTTGCAGGTTTGAGTAGAGCAGTAGAAGAGGACTCCACCAGCATCCCTAGCTCCATTTATCACCTTTCACCAACCTCCTTCTAGCAAAATCGCCCTCAGCCTTGTTTTTGAGATTTTCACCGCCACACCAAGAGCAACCCTAGCAGTTCAAGACGGGATTTGAAAGAAGTTATCAGCTTTTCCAAGGGGTTTTCCACCTTCCATCCACCTAAATACACCTTCATTCCACCTTCCCTAACCCTCTGCTCATCAATTTTGGCCTCAAAACACCTTCTGTCTGTTTCCTGTAGCATTTATAGGATATCCTGTAGCACTATAGGAATCCTATAGTAGATCATATAGCATCACTAGTTAGCCTCTACGTCAGCCTAGAAACCATCTTCCACCTCACCTAACCCTACCACAACCTCCAAGACACCTGCAGCTTTGAATCCATGAGTCCAAGAACTTCTTAAGCCACCTTAGCACCTCCTTCTTTTGTTGCAAAACAGAGTATTTACAAGCATAGTTAGCCAATGACTAGATGCATTATTAAATCATAGAAATTAAGCATAAAATAGTTAGAGTTTACTTAGCCATTTGGCCTAGAAATGTTTGAATAGATTAGTCTTCCTTTATGCAATTTCAATTCAGAAATTTACTTCATGAATGTTTCCTACTTTACTTTTATTTCTCGCAATGTCCTAAATTGTAGATTTCCTTTCTTGCATAATAGCTAGATGTATCTTCTTGCTTTAGAATAGTCCTTTGATTGTTGATAGAGTAATGGTTTTGAGTCATTTGTATTTCTAGGTATAATTCAGAAGTGTGACATACCTCACTCAGAAACCCTAGCAATATCACCCTTTCGTAGAACTTAGAAGAGGATGGGATTAGTAGAATGAATTTGTTGTGTATATATCATTGTCACATCCAATTTTGTACGAACCCTGGGTTGATAAAGTAAAGTAGAGTAGCCTCTGGGAGTTGCAACACCCTTGGTGCAATACCAGGGCTCACCAGAAAGAGTGGGCTTAGTTTGTGCTTTTGTCCCCTTGACCTCTTCTAGATGTTACCCTTGTGTTTTAGTCCCATGGGATCTCCTTTACTGACCATTTGGTTTTAGAGTAGAACTACTTTGGAAACCCCAACTTTGGTTTTGTGGTCCCACTCCCTTATCCACATACTACTCCCATTCCATTCATTATACCCCCATTCATCATCTCTCCCACTTGGGTCCACATTTCCTCTTTTGGTCTACATAGGATCAGCCTCCCTATCCCCTTGCCCCCACCTTGGGTTAGGTTTGAAATGATGAGGTTGAAGCAACTAAAAGAAAAAATAAAATAATAAATGACCACATTCAACAAGAAAATGTACCACAAAATGAAAAATATGGTTGGGAAAAAAATAATGAGCATGTGGGAAAAATCCAATACATGAGATCTACCCCATACCCATGGTCATCACCCTAGTTCCATAGGCCATAGATGAGCCTCCTTTATCATCCAGGAACCCATTATTGTCCCAACCCCTAGAGGGCAATGAATCACCCTACCTAAAAGGGGGTAATCACTACTATATGTTACACATCATGCTCTTGTCCTTTGAGCCCCAAGTAGTTCATTGAATAAAATTCATAAAAGGAAAAAGGAATATAAATAAGGGTGGAAAAATCAAGGTTGGGGCACCTCATGTCCCACGATTTCTCCATCCTACACATTATATACCCATGTGTGGGCTTCTTGTTGAAAATATTGTCATTAATGGAAAAGGATCATAAAGGAGAAGCATTAGAATCATCATTTAAGGCAAATGAGTAGAAAAGAATCAAAGGAGAAGATCAGGAGCAGAAAAATGCAGTAAAGAGACAACAAAAAATATAGGAGCAGCATGACAAAGAGGCAAAGGAAAATCATGAATCAGATGGGTTGATTCGGGACTATTTTGCGTTCACAACAGTGCATGAGGGTGTGTGCAGTTCAACAAGTCGATTCGAGTCGTTTCCGGAGAAACATGTGCAGAATATTGTTTGGTAGAGGGCAGAGAAATCACAAATCACAATTTGGCATTAGAAGGAAATTGCTTTTCCCAAGTCGCAATTGGAAGCAGAAATGCGAGAGATGATGTGTCAAGATAACGTGGTCAATGACGTGGATCTGACCCCACAAATCACAATTAAATTATGATGACGTGGAAAATTATGTGGTAGGTGACATGGAATATGGCATGGCAATGACATGGCACCCCCAGTGGGACCCCGATCCTTATACCAAAAATTTCAAATCACATTTCGCAAGAGGTGATAACCTTGAATCGGAGAAAAGAAATGATAGGAAATTGTGATGGGAAACTTCGATGGAAAATTGTGATAAGACAAGTGGGACCCCTTCGCATATCACAAATTGGGAGTTTAGAAGGACTAGAGCACAATGCATAACAATGAAAAGTGTCAAACTGCGATGAGAGACCGGACATGATACCTTCCAAAGGTAAATGATAATACATTTAAAAGTTTGGTTGTATGTGTATTGAGTTATGAAATCGCATCGGGAGAAATAATGGCATATATAACATATAACATAGAGTAACATTGAATTGCAATAAGAAACCAGATGTGATGGAATTACAAAGCCAAAGACTAAAGGATTTAAAGTCTGGCGTGAGACCCAATCGCATATCGCAAATTGCAAGCTTAGGAGGATAAGCACTCAATAATCATGTTGAAACGTTGAAGCGGGAGATGCGATACGAGGAGCGGATGTGATACACTTCAAAGCTAAAATCTAAAGGATTTAAAGTCTAGTTGTGGGACCCAATCACATATCACACATCGCAAGCTCAGAAGGGATAGCACCCATGAACCATGTTGAATCGTTGAAATGCGAAGTCTGATAAAGAGCCCAGATGTGATGTAATTTCAAAGTTGAACTCCAAAGTATCTCAAATACGGATGTAAATCATTTCCTTTGATTAAATCACATAAAAGGAGGAAAATGAGGATTATAACGTAAAACCTATGGAACGCTGAAATGCGATAAGTGACCAGACGCGATATCGTATAGATTTCCTTTTTAATATATTTCAGGTCCAGGGTTCTATGTGGTTACACCAGTTTATAAATAAAATTATGAACGCAAGAGTAGACTCGGGTGAAAAAGACCTGACACTCGTGTAGAGGTGTTATGTGGCTGCGGTTGTTATCAAACAAAATTCTAAACATGGAGGCAGACTTGGGTAAGTGACCTAACACAGAGTGAAGAGTATAGAAAGTTTAGCATTGCGATTATGAGGATATAGGCACCATGTGTTGAGTCGGGCTTAGAAAAACTGCGGGCAGAGAATATTGAACGCTGTGGTTAATAGATATAATAGGCAAATTTGGGAAAAAGTCCATTATGTTACACTGTTTGAAACATGGGCATCATGGGTCAAGTTGGGAAAAAGGCAGTTATGCAGCACAGTTAGAATACAACAGAAAAAACATAAAAGAAAAAGGGAAAACAAGAAAAAGAGGACAAATGCACAACAAAGCTAAGACGATGAAAGGGTTGAGTTGAAATATTTTGTATGAATGTAAATTTATTAATATATTTTATATTGTTTTTGATGCAAAGGCAAGTCTCCAATGGAAAGAAAAACTCCATTTGATACTGAAATAAATGTATATATTTTTGTAACATCCTGAATATGTTGAGTGAGGAATTGAGTGGGTGGAAGGCAAAGAGTCATGCATGTTCACTTCATATTCCCATATATAATGCAAACAGCCATGAATTTATCTCTATAAATGATGTTATTGTAATGTGCATAGAGAAGTGAGGGAGTGGAAGAATCAGAAAGAGCTGATAGAGATGTTGTGCACATCAGGAGATGATATGAAGCAGAAATGTAGGCAGAAAAGTCAGCAGTGAAGGAGGATAACAGAGCTGATATCCAGGTAAATTAGCATATGTTTTTCATGTTGAGTGAGAGGAATTTAGTCTCCTTTCAAGTTGTAGCTTGATAAATTTCCAGTTGGAGCTGGGTGAGGTAGGAGCCTCCTATAGGTTGTAGCCTGCAGAAAATAGATGGGAGTTGGAGCTTCCTTGCAAGTTGTAGGTTGCAGAATTTGAGGTAGTATCCTCCTATAGGTTGGAGCCTACAGAAAATCAATTGTGAGAGGGATTTGGAGCTTGCCTTTGAATCACAACAATAATAAGATGTGGTTTTATCCTGTATGGGTTTCCACTTCTATCAATTGTATATGTGCTTGATGAGTATGTGTTGATGTGATGTTTTAATCTTCTTAATTACTTGTTGTCCACACATTTAGGTCGTTGATTCATTATGTATTAGTTTTCTTATAAAGTCAAGTATTTAATGGGTGTATATAAAATATTTTTAATGTCCATGAATGTACTAAACTGATTCACCCCCCCCCCCTCAGTTTAGCCAAGGGTTCATCACTTCCCTTTCTCTAGCTACCCTTGAGCCCCAATATTTGGGCCAGGACTTCCCCTCTCATTCCCTATTCCATTTCACTTCTTTATCACTTTCCACCCCCATTTGAGGGATTTACCTTGGAAATAATATCCCCTCTAAGGGTAGAAACCACCGAATAAAGTACTTGGCTAACACCCTTTGGAAAATCCCAATATGGAAGGGCATTCCATTATGAAGTTCCCACTTTTTTGTCTATGGTTTGCAAGCTCTTTTACATGAATACTCTAATGACTTGTTGCGCTGAAAGGCTAGGGGATGCATTGGATCTTATGCATGATTGCAGATGGTGTACATTTGGGTTTAGTCTCCCTATATGGGATCCTAACCTCCCAGATGGCTACATTGGAACATGTAGGTTGTGTGTAGAGATCCATGGGGCCTCCATAACAACAAAAAACACTCCATGGGTCCCCACTTATGTCTAGATATTACTAGAGACCTAACTTTGGGGAAAGGATGATGCACCTTGTACAATATGCCCAACAGGCCCCACAAGAGCACCACACACTTGGCAGGTATTCAATTATTTTTACGATGATATGGAAGCATTCATTCCTTCATTTGAGCCCGTACAGATGATCTACATGCATCCTTGACTCATATGGAGACCCATGGGGTCATTGGTGTTCCCCCACACCCATTGGAAGCACAATAGGTCTACTACTTCGAGAACAAGGTGCCACCCCCTTTTCCATCACATTTTGAGTACTCCATTCATCATTATCGCACTTCTATACATTAACAGGCCTCTTGGAGGGCCCCACGACATGCGTATATTATTATTTGACCTCCTGATAGGCTTATTATTTCATTTATGAGCTAGTTTGGTGGGCTTGTCACCAAAAGTTGGTTTATTTGCACATTACTATATTTTTAGGGGCTAATGTAGGCTCATTAGTTAAATTGAACTCCTAAGTGGTGTATAAATAGGAGTTATATGGATTCATTTGTATCATCTCTTAAATTGGGATATCTCTATCTTTAGAGAACTTCGCATTTTTCCTTGGAGGACTATTTTTGGGTTATGGATGAATTTTGATGTATAGATTTGGACCATTTCTATCTTGGATATTCTTATTTGCAAATGTGATGCTAGTTGGATATACTTTTTAACATTTTAAGTGAAAATTTAATTTTGTTTTTCTTGTTGTTGCATACAATTGTATTTCTCTATAAATAGGGTTAATTGTTGCATGTATGAAATGTGGAATTTTTTGTCCATTTAGCTTATTCTATGTATGGGCCATTTTTATATGAATGAAATTTCCTAGAGATCATGTTATCTTGATAATATTGTACCATTTTTATGAAGACTAAATGCTTTAAAGTCACTTTTCTTCTCTTTCCTCTAACATTGGACGAAGTTTAATTTTTGGGCCTCCTTGAACAAGAAACTGAGTCATTCTTCATTATTATCCTTGAATCCATATCTCCAAGTGAATCAGGCACTAGTATTTCAAAAATGGGTGATCATTTTCCCATCTTTTTCACTTTTTCCCATTTTTCCTAGGTCTAGCCCTAATAGGTCGCCTAGGGCATAAATTTCTTAGGAATATAGCCACAAGAAAACTTTGATATCCTAGATACAAATGAATTGGTGGGTCCCCTCACTCTCCTTCAAATTTGGAGCAATTCTGACAGTAGAATATTCAAGTACCCCAAGCCTTAGCTATAGGATCAAGTTTTTCCTAGGTGTTCCCAAGGCTAGAACCTAGTAGAATAAATTTGTCATCATTGGAATAAAATTATTGTTTGATCCTTTCCCTTCACCTTCCCCAAGTTAAGAACATCATTGGGTTCCAAAATCCATCCCCTAACCTGGGTTGGGTCCACTTGGCCTTGTGTGGTCCCATCTTTCGTCAAATATGATTTATTAAGGACTACTCAGGAATTGAAGTTCCCAAAGGATTTTAGGGATTGAGAACCTCCTTTGTAAATCTTATTCTTTTACCTCAATCCTCCAAACCTCATCCATTTTCCCTAGAAGATCAATTCCCTTGCTTAAAATGAAAGCAAGTCCCATTCTTCATTATATCCTAAGGAAAGGGTTTCTAGGGTCACTTCACACCTATTCATTGATTTATACTTTACAAGTGACTTCCTAAACTACCGGGTCTCCTCCCATGGGTGAAATTTTGTAAATAGTAGGGAGTATTAGTTGTGGTGACAGTGGACTAAGTCTCCATCGTTTCCCTTGACCTAGTTGTTTCCCTCATAGGAACCCCTCTTAGGTCCCCTGCTAATTTGAGTGGTAACCGAAAGCAAAATTCAATTGTGTCACCCTCGAACAAAGCACTTAAAATGAGTCTTTACTGCATCAGGATGGGACTTCGTTTGACTTTAGGGAAGTCATAACCTTTTTCTTGAGACAATTCTCCACTGGTTGGTTATCTCTTCCAATCATATGGAGAGTTTTTTAATGCCTCATGCATTGCAAACTTACACAAATTTATTTTATGTTGCCATAAAGTCACATCATGTCATTCTTTTGTTAAAGGGAAGTAAACCTATTTTCATCCATTCTACATGATCTATTGACTCATTTTTGTCAGTGGTCCCCAGTCTTTCAATTTATTCTCAGTATCACATCAACAACATGGTCCTTCACTTGTGCTCGTTAAAAAGGTCCTCATTGACTTCTTACTAGCATATCTAATCTTATCAGCTCCGAAAAATTGCTCTGAGAGTAAACCTAAAGTTGCACCCCCCCCCCCCCCTATTTATTTCATTAATAGGTGACCTTATGCTCATCATCAATCAACATCATGGGTCTTTGACTAAGTGGTTTCACTTGTGTTTGATGTTATCTTAAATTATCACATATTGGAATTTGTGAAGTACCTTGGTTTCCATTTGACCCTATTGGTGGATTCCTCGCCTTTTTGTTATCTTTCATTATTGGTTGATTTAGAGTATTTATGTTGTGCACTAGCTACATCTTGTGTACATCGAAAATGTACTTCGAAATTGTTACTTCATCTTTCTTCAACTGAGCACTTCCAAATTATTGTCCTGCAGGTTACACTCGCGCTAGTTGATGTGGGATTCCTTAATTCCTTCCTTCCAGTGGATCTTTTCCCTTCGACTCCAACTCTTTGCGCTAAGAACAAGGTCTAGAGTTATTTTTTTAGTACCTTAGGGTTTGCAGTCACTAGTGGCAAATTCCTTCACTATCGACAGTGATAATACATTAATGTCTCCTTATTGATATATTATCTCAAGTGTTCAACTTCAACACATTTATTCACACTTATTAGATTGTAATGGGGTACCTTGACACTCATTATCATTATTGCTGTGTTGTCTCACATCTGTTAATGATATACATCAATGACCATTAATCAAATGATTTCTCACATGGTAAAATTAAGCTCCTTTACTCCCATAGTTTAGAAATTTACCATTTGTGGTTGGTGAAGACCTCGGTTGTGTCAGCATCTTGGTTCACTTGAAAACTCCTTCTGTTTTCTGCCAATGACACCTCTCACCTTTATATGTTGCAGTATTTCACAATAACATCTTATATGTTTGGCAACCGATTTTATGCAGTACCAATATTCCACCTATATGACTCGTTACTTTTATGAGGATCAGTTATGTAACATAATAGATTAGACAGTCTTTTAGAATCATTGATCAGAGATTCTTCTATATGTGATATTCATACATAGCTCCATTGTGTTCTTTCGTGGTTATGATCTGATTATCCACTATGTATTATTTAGCTCCTTTTGTAAACTTGCATATACATTTTGGATACGCTTTATACTTGATCGACAAACATGCTTTACTACTTATGAGCATGGGTATGCCCGCCTCAAACATGAGTTTTCTTTATAAATCCTTCCAAATGTATTCAATGGGCTAGAATTTGGTGATTTCCTCCCATTTTTTTGGATGACTCCTCTCTCTATGCTTAATATATTTCGACCATAATTTTCCCCTTCTAACCCCATATATTAGGGGGAATTTATTGTAGCATCATTCAGCACTTTTGTAGACCTTATTCTCTTTTATGGCTCTGGGTAGTTCCTTTTCTGAAGTAGGCTTGACTTCATACTACAAAAAAATCATCTCAAAATACATATGATATTAAATCACATATATATGTGGGTACCATAACACCATACCTGCATATACCTTTTAAAATATGAAAAATAAAATAATATGCTATTTTTTCGGGCAGGGTTTACGAGTTTTACAAAGAGCTCACCTACAGTATCCCGTGGAATAACTAAAATAACCAATTTGAGGTGATATATATACACCCCTTAGGTAGGCCTAATATATATAAGAAGAAGGATATTAGCATTATTCTCGATTTCTCCCAGACCAAGTCTACTTTTCCCATGCCTCCTGCACTCCCTGTATCTAGGAAACCTTGGTTATGAGCATCTTCTTGCATTTATTAGAGAGTTTTTATTCATGTCTTAGGTTGTAGGGATTGAGAAGAAGGCTTTTTTGGTGCCTTTGGCCTAGATCAGGTTGTATCTTTCTTGCACTTATTGTTGTTAATCAATAAAGAAGCTCATGTCTTGTTTCGGATACATTCTTTCATCTCATGAATGATAGTTTATATGTTTATACATGATGATTTAACATGTTTTGATGTATTCGCATTGAGTTATCTATTACTTTTATGTTTATGTGATTTCTTTGCAAGTTTTCTTATCTTGGAGGAAGCAGAGGGTTTGGATCATATGGGAACATCATCAAACATAGGACCTTCAGGTATGTCTCCAAATCCAACTTTGATAATTCATATGTTTGGCATGCTTGTTTGAGTGATATTTGTTGGTTATCTTATTCTTCTACATTGAGGCTTTCAACCCTTGCCTTGGGGAACTTTTCCTACCAACACCATTCCTCAAGCCAAAGATACCTCAAGGTATGTACAAAAACACCACTCAATTGATCAAATTTTTTGTGAAAATAATATTGGTGTGCAGACAAGAAGAAAGTTTATAAACCCCCCTACACAAGCAGATGTTTCCCTGTTATCCATGGAAGAACCAAAGGATGTTGTAAAATCTAGTAAATATCGACATTGGTTAAAAGCAATGAATGAACAACTAGATCAAAGTCAGAAAAACTAGACTTCGGAACTTGTTTCTAGGCCTGCTAATAAGAATTTCATTGGCACAAAGTGGGTGCTCAGGAATAAATTAAATGATCGTGGAGAAATGGTCCAAAACAAGGATGGATTGGTATGCAAAGGCTATGCTCAAATAGAAGGTTTGGATTTCGATGAAACTTTTTATTTTTTTTATAGATTAGAAGAAATAAGAAATTTTTTGGAATTTGATTGCTTTAATAAATTTAAAATTTATCAAATGGATGTCAAGTCTGCTTTTTTCAATGGATAACTATAGGAGTAATTGTACATAGAACAATCAGAAGGCTTTCGTCTGACAGAGAAACCAGATTATGGTTTGCAAACTCAAGAAGGCCTTGTATGGTCTCAAGAAAACCCCTAGATATTGGTATTCCAAGATAGAAAACTACCTGCTCATGTACGGATTTAAAAGAGGTGCAACTGACAGTGACTTATGTGTCAAGGAAAAAGACCGCACACTCATTGTGGTGGTTGTATATGTTGATGATATCATATTTTATAGTGATTCAAATTTGTTGAAAAATGAATTTGTAGTTGTATGAATTTTGATTTCGAGATGTCCATGGTTGGAGAGCTTTTCCACTTCCTTGGATTACAAATTGTGCATACCCCCAATGGAAGTTTATCTCTCAAATAAGTGTTGAAGAAATTTGGCATGGAAGAATTGCCTTTAGTGAGAACTCTAATGGTGGTAGGTTACAATCTTAGCCAGATGGATGAATCTTCAATAATGGACCATTCTTTATATAGATCCATAGATTGCAGCCTCTTATATTTGATAGCTTCAAGACCAAACATTATGCAGGTTGTTGATATAGTTGGAAGAATTCAAGGAGCTCCCAGAAAAGGCCACTTATTATATATCAGAGAAACAAAGGATTATGGACTATGGTACCCCAAAGGTAAAAAAATGTCATTACTTTTTTGTATTGATGTTGATTTGGAAGGCGATATAGATGATCTAAAAAGCACAAGTGATGGTGATTCCTTTCTTGGAGAATGTCTAGTCTCATGGTTGAGCAAGAATCAAGCTTCCATTTCCTTATCTACAGCTAAAGCATAATATATTGTAGTAGCTTCGTGTTGTACTCAACTATTATGGATGAATCGGACCTTTCAGGATGTACAAGTTCTCTATGATCATCCTATTCCCATTATTTGTGACAACACAAGTGCAATCGACATGTCAAAGAATCTAGTTTTTCACTCCAAGATAAATCATATTCCCACCAAGTATTATTTCATGAGAGATCAAGTTGGATCTCAGATTGTGAAGCTCGAGTATGTTCTTAAAAATGAACAAGTTGTTGATATTTTCACCAAGCCACTTCTTAGAGAACAGTTTCAATATTTAAGGAAAATATTGGGAGTTGTTCCTCTCGCCTCCCTACATTAGCTCTTCCTTCAAGAGGAATAAACACAGTTATTACATTTTTCAAATATCAAGATGTAGTTGCCAGATCCACAAGATCAACATGACAAAGAATTATTGTTAATAGAAAGACCATGGTGACAGGGGGAGCATGTTGGTGTCTTTGAAATTGATGTCAAATGGGGAGAGATACATGGTGATCAAAAAAAAAATGGGGAGAGATAATAATGATAAAGAAAAGAATAAAAGGAGAGGTGTTAGTAGTTCATCCTCATCCAAATCAATAACATCATAGAAACAGAAGCAACAAAGAGAAGTACATCTCAAGGGGAGAAACACTCAAAAGAGACAATCATATTTTGATGAGGATATTTTGTTTGATATTGGTGTTTCCATAAATTCCAAAGGGGTATATTGTTGAAATATGTTGTCATAGATGGAAACATGGTGATGGAAAAAATGTTTCCATTGGTGTCAAAAGGTGGCATAGGTGTCAAAGAAGATCTAAGGAAGTAACCTTAAGGAGCAGGATGGATCAACATGGTAGCAGTAATGGTTTTAATATTTGGAGGCATTTTTGATGTATAAAATCGCCTCAAACACATGTCAAACCAATTCACATGGAAAGAGTTATAAAATAGATTTCCTGTGATATGTGGAAGTCTGAAAATGGCCTCCTTGTTCAAAATATAGATCCATTTAAATTCTAGTGACCATAAGTCAAAGTTAGCAGAGTTAAAAGGTGGATGGCAAAGCTTTGGTGCATATCCAAAGTTGGCATAACTTCCAAACCCGGTAGCAAGGCATGGCGAAGCGGCCACAAGGAGATTCGGTATGACATGGAGTAAAAACACAGCAGCGGGAATAATTTCTATTGGGCATTGGTGGATCCCATCCAGTGAAGTCACTCCAATGGTAGAATTCCGACGGAATGTTATGGCGCAATTTTTTTAGCGTCAGGATGAATGGTGCAGGATGATGCCAGGTGGTGACGCCATCTTGGCAGACTTACCCATGTGGGTGCCCCCCCGAGTATTGAATGAGGCACACAAGAATTAAGAGTCGAGAGATACGCATCGTGCCACATGGTGAAATTATGGCGGGCCTTTATATGGAAATATTTTCAGTATTAAAGGCCACAGGATTTGGTTTCCCATACCATTGATCACACAGATAAATGACAGAGAAACAAAATCAGGATTAGAGGCCACAGCTTACCAAATCAGCCTGTTGCACATGTATTGTTTCTCCTTTTGAATTAATATAGATTAGCCTCATTTACCAAAAAAAAAAAAAGATGCAAAAGTAGATGAAAACATGGGTGCAACAGTGGACCCAAAATTGGATACAATGGAAGTAGATGCAAAACCAGATGCATTAACTTGACATAAAAGTAGATGAAAAAAGAGATGCAATGTTTGATGCAAAATTGGAAGCAAACAGTTGTACAAAAGTAGGTGAAAAACATTGTTCAAATTATGGCATAACAAAAGTGGATTCAAGGATAGATGCAAAAAAAGAAGCAGACTTTGATGCAAAAGAAGATGAAAAAAGGGATGCAAAAGTGGACGTAAACATGGGTGCAATAGTGGATTCAAAATTGGATGTAAAAGTGGATTCAACAAAAGTTTATGCAAAAGTAGATGCAAAATGAGATGTAAAACCAAATGCAAGGCCTGAAGAAAAATTGGATACAAAAAGGGATGCAAAAATAGATGCAATATTCGATGCAAACTTAGACACGAACGAGGATGCAAATGTGGGTGAAAATTAGAAATAAAAGTGGCTGCAAAGGTAGGTTCCAAACTAGGCACAACTTATGGTACAAAAAAAGTGGATTCAATAGTGGACACAATAATGGATGAAAAAAAGGATGAAAATATGGATGCAAAAAAGAATATGCAAGAGTGGATATAACAAACATAGATGAAAAAGTAGATGAAAAACTTGACACAAACCTTGACGCAAAACTTGGCACAAAGGGGGATGAAAAAAATGATGCAAAAGTTGATGCAAGTGTAGGCACAAAAAGTGGATGCAATAGAGGATGAAAAAGTAGGTGAAACAAAATTAGGTGCCACACTTGACACAAAACTTGGTGCAAATGATCGTGCAAAACTTGACACAAAACCTGGTGCAAAACCGAGTGCAACACCTTGTGCTAAACTTGGTACAAAACCCGATGCAAATTTTGCATCAGGTTTTGTGCAATAGTTTATAAATGGATGCAAATAGCACTAAAAATGGGATCTAGACTCAAAAAAGGAAGAAAAATGGATTTTAATCACTGGGTTTTGTTGTAGTGATACAATATGCACAAGGTTCGTCCTATGTGTTGAGATTCAACAAAAAAAAATTCAGCACCCACGCCTAGCTCATTAAGCACCTACACTAGGGTGGGGCCCACAGTGTTATTTTTGGGTGCATGTCTTTTTTAGTTATCCATTAATTAAGATGGAAAATAAACTATAATTTATTCTCAATGATGACTTGAAATAGTTAACTGAGAGTGATAAACTCAGTTAGATAGTGGATTTCGAGTTAGAGGTAATTGGTGAGGCATGCAGAGTAATTCTAGTTGTAACAGAGTTCGAAGTGCAGTGGTGCATTAGTTAATGCAGGTTGTAATCATTTTAACTCAGTTAAGTGAGTTAAAATCAGTTGTACTAGTTGTAATTGAATATACACTAGTGAGAGATTAAGTGAATTAAATATTAACTAATTCACAATCAGTGATCTCACATGCAACTGAGGATTTACTATTATTAGTTGCATGCATGTCAGATCTAGTGGAGACCCAGTTGAGTTCTAGGTGAAAGGGAAGTTGACTATCAATTGTAGTATTATTGGGTTGTACACATGCAACCAAACACCCAGTGGAGTGCCCATGATACTTTCACAGCCAAGGAAGGAAAAAATTCCTATCTTCTAGGGATTGCATTCATCAGGGATTTCAGAAGCAAGGCAGATTGTCTAGAGGATGAGAATTGGCTATGTGTTGGTCATTTTTGTTCATGACAGTGTCAGAAAATTAGCTGAGTACTGGAGGGCTCTTGTGAGAAGATTTTTTTATGTAATTGTTTCATGATCCATGTTGAATATACAATAAAATATAGTGGGGTTTTTAGATATAAGTTTTCCCCAGGAAATTATCTATGTTTTGTGTGATTTTATTCTTCTTTGCTTCATGTGATTGGTGATTGTGTTTTTAATTCTGAAAAATATTTATAGAAGTGATTCGGTATTTAAATTTAGTACATTTCTAGGTTGGTTGAATCAAATATATACATGCATGTTGTATAATTTCTACATGGTATTAGAGCAAGGGAAATTTCAGAAGTGAAGCAAGAGTTGAGTTTGTGACTGGATAGAATTCGAATTTGTAGAAAGACTTTCTTGGTGCTACAGCTGATTCAAGATCGAAATGGCTTTCAACGGCTTGAGGTTGGAGTATGCACTTGAGGGCAGCTCAAACTATATTGCTTGGAAGGATAGGATGGAGGCAATACTCGAAGACAATGGCTTGAAGGAATTCATTGACAATGATGTTCCTAAACCCGCTGCGACATATGCTATAAATCTTGATGCATGGAAAAAGAAGGTGGTAAAGGTGAGGAGGATCCTGTTGGAGGGAGTACGAGACCACATTTTCTCAAGCCTCTATGGGAAAGCCACCCCATATATGCAATTTGGAAGGTTTTGATGGATCTAGTCCAAAGCAGCAGTGACCATAGGAAATTGGCGCTCAAATATAAACTCAAGATTATCAAGATGGAAAAGGGCGACACCATTCAAAAATATCTAACAAATTTTGTCCAATATTGGGATGAACTAAGTAGCATTGGAATAATAGTCGTTGATGATGATTTTGTGAGCTTAGATCTCCTATTACTTACCAAGAGTTGGCACATTTATCAAGACTCTATCAATGGAAGAGAAAAATTGCTAGATTGGGAATGACTGTGGTTGGATTTGGTGCAGCAGGAGTTCAGATGGAACACCAGAGATGGATCTTCATCTAAGAATGAATATGAAGAGGATTTTTCTTTGGTTGTCAAGGAAAGGAAGGGCAAGGGGAAGAAATTCCATTCTAAATCTGAGTCCAAGAATGGAAAGAAGCAGGACATGTCCAAGTCGAAGTGTTTTCACTGTCACGAGCATGGGAATTTTGCTACTAACTATCCAAAAAAGAAGAAGAACAAGAAGGTTGGAGGATCTACAGCTGGTGAGGCCCTTGCCTCACAATTTGAGCTTGACTTCTCTTTGATCACATGCATGGTGTCTAGTGCATTGGGATCTGTGTGGTATTTGGATAGTGGCACTTCCTTTCACATGATGGGAGACAAGGAACTTTTCAGTGACTTGAAGGAGAAGGATCTCCAGATGCATATTGAAATGGGCGATGACGGGTGGTACCGTGATACCATAATTGGTACCATTACCTTCCAGAGCCAGTCTGGTAAACCCTTTCAATTCAAAGATGTAATTTATGTACCAGGTTTGAAGAAAAATTTAGTCTTAGTCGCAATGTTGGAGGATAGAGGCTATGATGTTTTTAGTGAAGGAAAATATTTCCTGCAACATAAAACAATGGGACAATACAAGAGGATAGGGATTCGAGTTAATAATATTTCCATAAGATCGATCCTTGCACTCTCAGCACAGATGGGTTGGCACATTCATCATATGGATGTGAAAATTGTGTTTCTCAATGGTATCATTGAGGAAGAGGTGTACATAGAGCATCCTGAAGGTTTTTAAATCTTCAACAGTGAGTCGCATGTGTGCCAACTCAAAAGGGCACTGTATGGGCTAAAGCAAGCACCCCCTGCTTGGTACTCTCGGATATACAGCTATTTCACTAGATTGGGCTTCACCAAAAGTGAAGCAGATGCAAACCTGTACCAGATTATAGTTGAAGGTAAGCTATTGATTATTTTTATTTATGTTTGTGATCTAATTTTGACTGGTGATGAGCAACTGATACACTCATGCAAGGAGGATCTTGCAAGGGAGTTCTAAATGAAGGACATGGGAATCCTTCATTATTTCCTTAGATTGGAAATATGGCAACGAGATGGTGAAATTTTTGTGTCTCAAGGAAAGTATGCAAAGGAGATACTAGGTAATTTTCACATGGAGAGTTGCAAACCCATGGATACTCCTCTTCCAGGAAATTGGAGGAAAGAGGATGCTACTTTTGGAGAGGTAGTGGATGCTACTGTTTATAAGCAGTGAGTCGGTTCACTGATGTATGTAGTGAACACTAGACCACACATTTTCTATGCAGCTAACCAACTGAGTCAAGCTATGGTTAAGCCTACCAAGATCTTTTGGAAGGCAGGGAAGCATGTCTTGAGATACCTGAGGGGCACATCAGAGTATGGTCTATGGTACAGATGGACATAGGGAGTGAAGCTTCAAGGCTTCATCGATGCAAATTGGGCGGGCAGTCCATCAAAAAAAAAGAGCACATCAAGAGGGATCTTTGGCATAGGATCGACAGTAGTTTCTTGGTACAGCAGGAAACAACAATATGTGGCACTCAGTTTAGCAGAAGCAGAATACATGGCAACAAGTCAAGCTGCATGTGAGGCTATCTGGATTAGAAAGATCTTGGTGGGTTTGTTTGGTTCTGAGATGGATCCGATAGTGACTCATTTTGATAATTAGAGTTGCATTAAACTCTCAATTAATCATTTGTTTCATGATAGGTCCAAGAATATAGATATCTGGTACCATCATCTTAGATATTGTGTGCAGAGAATAATAGTGTTGCTTGAGTACATTCCCACGGAAGATCAGGATGCATATATTCTGGTAAAGGTTCTCACCATGAGAAAATTTGAATACCATAGAGACAGGATCAGGGTGAATGATAATCCCTTTCTTGTTGAGAGGGAGTGTCGATATTCAACAAGAAAAAATTTAGCGCCCACGCCTAGTGCATTAAGCACCTACACTAGAGTGGGGCCCAGAGTGTTATTTTTGGGTGCATGTCTATTTTAGTTATCCCTTAATAAGATGGACAATAAATTGTAATCTATTCTCAATGATGACTTGAAATAGTTAACTGGGAGTGATAAACTCATTTAGCTAGTGGATTTCGAGTTAGAGATAGTTGGTGACGCATGAAAATTAATTCTATTTGTAACAAAGTTCAAAGTGAAGTGGTGCATTAGTTAATGCAGGTTGTAATTAGCTTAACTCACTTAAGTGACTTAAAATCAGTTGTGCTAGTTGTAACTAAAGATACACTAGTGAGAGATCAATAAAATTAAATATTAATTAATTCACAATCAGTGATCTCACATGCAACTGAGGATTTACTATTATTAGTTGCATGCATGTTAGATCCAGTGGAGACCTAGTTGAGTTCTAGGTGAAAGGGAAGTTGACAATCAGTTGTAGGATTATTGGACCGCACAAATGCAACCAAACACCCATTGGAGTGCCCATGATACTTGCACAGTTAAGGAAGGCCAAAATTCCTATCTTTTAGGGATTGCATTCATTACGGATTATGCAAGCAAGGAAGTTTGTCTAAAGGCTGAGAATTGGCTATGTGTTGGTCAGTTTTTTTCATGACATTGTGAGACAATTAGCTGGGTACTAGAGGGCTCTGTTGAGAAAATTTTTGTATGTAATTGTTTCATGATCCATGCTTAATATAAAATAGAAGATAGTGGGGTTTTTAGCTGTAAGCTTTCCTCGGGAAATTATCTGTGTTGTGCGTGATTTTATTCTTCTTTGATTCATGTGATTGGAAATTGTGTTTTTAATTCCGCAAAATATTTGTAGAAGAAATTCAGTAGTTAAATTTAGTACATTGTTAGATTGGGTGAATCCAAGATATACATGAATGTTGTATAATTTCTATAGTATGGGTGTTACACACACACACACACACACACACAAACATATATATATATATATAGAGAGAGAGAGAGAGAATCAAAATTATTCATTTAAATATGAGGGTAATCCTTCCTCATGGCATCTTCATTCTCCCATGTAGCATCCTCATGACCGAAATGCATCGATTAAACCTTTACGAAGGTGATGGCTTGATTTTGTAGCACCTTGATATTCTTGTTCAAAATTCCCATTAGTTGAACCCAAATGTCTCCTTTGTTCCTAAATTTACACAAGAACTCTAGCATCCTAAGATATATACATAATAATGTTGGCCTAAACACAAATTTACATGAACATCTAGGTCCCAAAATATTTCCTATCTCTCCAACCTAAATATGATATGTACAATATGCCTAAGGGTCATCCTAGGGGTGTTACATTCCCCATCGCTTTATTTATTCATTATCCGTAGTGCATTATATATATATATATATATATATATATATATATATATATAGAGAGAGAGAGAGAGAGAGAGAGAGAGAGAGAGAGAGATGTGTTTGTGTGTGTGTGTGTGTGTCCATGGAATATCCATGCTCCCATGTAGCATGATCGTGACTAAAATTCATTGACTACACCTTTACCAAGGTGATGGATCAATTCTCAGGCACCTTGATATTCTTGTCCAAAATGCCCATTGGTTGAACCCAAAATTCTCCTTTGTGACCCACCTTAATCATATTCCAATAAATTAGATGATTAACATTAGGAACATGTTTTTTTAATTAAATAAATATGAAACACATTATGAACATGCATATATGCTAGAAATTCAAAATCCTATATGCAACTAGGCCAATCCTCTCTAAGAACTCAAATAGCCCACATAATCTTGCTGCCAACATTGAGTAGGTTCCAAATTTCAATGAAATCTTCATGGCATTTACTTTCAAGAAGGCATGATCACCAACTCTAAATTCCCTATTTCTTCTACTCTTATAAACATATATTTTTATTCATGTCCTAAGAATCCTTTAAGTTCTACTTAATTTCACAACTTTTTCTTACATTTCCCTAAGTAAATATAATCATAAAATCACCCTATCTAGTGGATTATTCCAACTCACAGTGTATTGCAACTCCTACCATACAAGGCCTTAAATGGTCTCATCCTCAAAATATTCTTGATACCCATTATTATATGAAAACTCCATCAAGTGTGTATATTCTTCCCATTTTAATGGTTTTTCCATCATATACATCCTTAGAATATATTATATCACCTAATTGACCCTCTTTGTCTATCCATTTGACTCCAAGTGATAAATGTACTAAAATTCAAATTGGTTCCAAATCCCTTGAATAAACTTTTCCAAAATTTTGATGTAACTTGGGATCCATGTTTGAAATAATTGTGTGAGGCACCATGTAGCATGGTAATTTCCTTAATATATATTTTATAAATATTTGTTTCATTTGGTGTTGGCTTCAACATAATAAAATGGGTAGACTTAGTGAGCTTATCCATCACTACCATGATTAAATCATGCTACCTCACATTCCTCGGGAAATTTGTAGTAAAATAAATTGAAATAATTTCCCACTTCCACTCTAGATTTGGAATTGGTTGTAGCAATATAGTTGGATATCTATGCTCAACCTTAACCTTTTGGCACTCTAAACACCTAGCTATATAATCAGCCACTTTATTTTTCATACCTAGCCAAAAGTATTGTTTCTTTACAATTGAAATCAGCTTTTAGTACCTTGAATGTCTATCACAAGATACCTTGTGCATCTCACTCAACACTATATTTTTCAGTCATTAAGGATTTGAAAAATAAACTCTACCCATGTACATGAGGATTCCATCCTCTTTTAGCTCATATTTTTTGTATTTTGGTTGTGTTAGCCACCTATAATATTTTGTTATACCAAAAGGTGGCTAAGATCTTTTTGAGCCTCCAAGGAACAAATTTTATCACTAAAAATTGTTGGCTCTTGAAGTCTCTTTAAGGCCTCATGCCTCTGTCCCAAATCCTCATTTGTTGTCCCATTTTTTATAC
>CM076575.1:1060552319-1060720868 GCA_034641835.2 Pinus albicaulis | reverse complement strand
TTGCTCTCCAAAATTCCAACAAACCTTTGTATGATCTCTTTCCCGATGTCATAGACCATGGGTTGAGCTAGAAATATGCTCTGATACCACTGTAATATCCCGAAAGGGAAATAAACAACAATACAAGCATACGACAATATAGAAAATGCCAGAAATAGAACATAAAGCAAATACTCATAAAAATGCCGGGAATGCTAAGCCATTTTATTAATCTGAGAATATAATGAAATACAATAGATGATCGGAATGATAGCACCTATTCTTGCTCAAGGCAAGTGAAGAACTCTCTCAGAAAGACAGGAAATGGCTGCTATAAGAAACTGCGTCCCAGCTGCTGGAAAACTGCCGTAAAACTGCTGATGTTGGAATGGACTGAAACTAGGGGCTGATCCCCTTGCTGGAATGAGCTGAAAATCTGCAGACCACCTGTACTCACCACCCCGGACAAAACCCAGAAACCATATCAAAAATGGTCAGCCTCCGAAAATCACCAAAGAAACCCTCCTCAAGGAATTACGTTGCCTCTGCAAGGCTCAGCGCAGATGCCAAATGATAATAGCTGAAACTGTGCCACAAACTCCTCAGGAAACCTCCTACTGGCAAAGACTGATCCTCTCCTCCGGATATCAACTGAAACTCCTGCAGAAAACACCGCACCGGAACACCTCCAAGTAGAACTACGTCCTCTCTCCCAGGGACTGCGCAGTCACAAGAGAAGCCCAGCTCCTCAGCAAAACAACCAACCAAACCTCCCGCTAAAGACTGAAGAAATGACCTTACCCGAGCAGGCACTCGAAGTCCCCCGGGGCTAAGGGTGAGATCTTCGACCGGAGACACTCAACGCACTAAACAGTGCTGCAGACAGGCTAAACAACCAGTGTGCTCAAGAAGAGAAAATTCTAGCTCAAATATCATCAATAACAAGAATCCCAAATGAGAAGGCTCTCCCACCTTTTATAACGCTGGCCCCTCTCCAAAACCCTAACGTGGTCTCCCTCTCCTCCACGTGCTCCTCCTCCATCTGCGCAGAAGCTCCTAGAGGCTACGTGGGCCCCCTCCTCTGCGTGGTGTTGGACCCCCATGGCTCCTCATAAGTTATAACGATGTGCTACTAGGGAAACACTTTATTTTATTTAAGTGAGTTAGACCCCTCCTCTCACTTTTTATTTATTAATAAACTATAGTCGGCAAAACTATACAAAAATCAAATATTCCAATTAGTTGTTGCTAATTAGGAATATTACACAACAAAAGAGTATTTATCATCTTCCTGAAGGTTAAGAAAAATTCAAAAAAAAAAAAAAAGAAAAGGTCATAAATTTTACAGACAAAAAATGTTTGTGGATGAGATGAGACTGGAGAGAGAAAAAAGTAGAGGATTGGGATTTAATTTTTGAACATCATGTGTCTATACAAATGTGCCATTAAATAATTTCTTTGCTCAACAATTGACTTACTAAATACAACATAGACTAGAATTCTCATAGCTGTGAATATTTTCAAGGTAGAACAAGAAAAATGCAATAAGTCTCACCAAAAACTATTCACAAATGCATCTGAAACATGATGCTTTCCACTGTTATGAGCTACACCTGCTTCTCCGACCCAGGAGCTTGCATTCAAATGGGGCTGTTGTGGCCGAATGCCATTCAAATGCAGAAGAGTTGATGGATTTCAAAGGTTTTCTACGAGTGAGTCATCATTGATTGGATTTAGTAGAAAAAATAATATTTCATAGAGAGGTAACATGTTAAGGCCAAGCCCAGTTGGTATAAATTGTGGGCTTCCTGTCCTGATGCCAAATTTGTAATGTTAAATATAAAATAGAAGAGGTTAAAGATTGAAAAAAATAAAATTGAACTCTGGTTGATCAAGGGCCAGATTAGCCCTTATTCTTGGGAAATGAATGGTGATCTATATTGGGTATACTTGATATTGAAGCCTCTGTTGGTTTTGCAGCTTGATTATAACTATAGTCTCTAAGCCTATAACCACCTTTCAGTCCCCCAACCGCTTGGGTTTATACAGGGGCTATGCTCCTGAGGGTCAGAGACAAAAAGCTTGTGTGAGCTTGAAATCTCCCCAACTTTGTTGAACTAGAAATAAGTAGCTTGACTTTCTTCACTGTCCCATGTTTTAGCATGATTTGAGGAAGTACACACTTTGAATCAACCCCTAATGGAATGAGGACACTTCCTTAGCTATGCGTTGGACATTTCTTTAACTGTGGCACTCTGTGGGTTGCCCTGTAACACGTAACTAATTGTTAGTCTCACCCTTCAGTGCATTGACAGAAGACTGGCCTATGTTCGTAAGGGGGGAGATGAAATCCCATTAAGTGTGAAAGGTCACATCCCCAAATTCTCCCAACTGATAACTCCCAACCTTTTCAGAAAAGGTAAAGCATCAATTCTTTTTTTCTGGGGACAGAAACTACCCAATTTTTTCCCTTAGTGGGAGTGGGGATGTATTGCTGCTTGCACGAAGGATTCTCAATTAGAAACTATAAAACTAATGCACGAGGATCAACCCTAGACTAGTTGTAGGCTCTCTCCAGTTTGCAGCTAACCTTGGAAGAGAATCTTATCATGATAGCAAAATCAGCATTATGCTTACAAAAAATATGCAGGTATGAAAAATGTTAATGAGAACACAGTCCTACTTTATTCTTCTAAAAATCCCCATCAGGCCAAGCAAATATACTTCTAATTTATGCATTTCAATCTACCACCACTCGACATTACCCTCACACACATCCCGACTCGATGTGGTGTCCACTGCATGTGCTTTGGCAATGCCAATTCTCCAGCTAATCAAGGATGACATCATAACATTCCAATGTAATGTTTGGGATAGAAGCAAGCCATTGAAGCATGATAAATAAATGTGCAAATATAAGTTGGTGTAGAAACTCATGCAGATGTATAGGAGACAATGTTTTTCAGTGCCATTTGCTTCAGATAGGACCTTACGAGCATGAACAATATGCAATTTCTTTGTTGTTCAGAATAGGTTGTCTTGGTTTAGTTTTCCTTTACTGATCTTTGAACTTGACAATAAGAAACAAACCAATATATTGCATTATTTATCACTATTTCTGACTATCATTGAAATGGAACGAATCACTGAAACAAATATGAATTTAGAGATACCGTCTGAACAAATCACTGAAAAAAGCTTGAACTCAGAGAACCTATGTGAAAAACAACAAAGGCAACATTCCTCCTTCCTTGATCAAAAGCCATTGCTAGTTTACCAGATCAAGTCTAGAAAGACAAATCTAGTTGAGGCCTCAGAGCAAGGCTTATTCACATTAACATTCAAATCATTGCAGACTCTTTTGAAATAGTTATATATGTTTAAGAAGAGTGTTTCATAGCCTTTACATCTTCAAGCGATTACAGTTTCTAGGCTGAAATTAAATATCAGTACCTAGAAACTGCATTTAACAGGCGATAAATTGGAGATTAGCATATCCCTAAATGAATTATATGCTTACAGTATTCATTAGTATCATCTTACAAACATCTTGAAAAAATTTTAAGTCGATGGAACGAGTTTTACCAATATAAGGACGAAAGCCCTTGGATTTATATTTGCTTCCACAATTACACAGAATGAACTATATTTGCTTCCACATTTACATAGAATGAACTTACCCAATCCACAAGTCTAAACATAAGAATGATCATTGTAATCATTACATAGATTATCAACTGAAAAAATTACAATAACTCGGGTACACAGACACAACGATCAACAGAAAGTTGATCTCTCACAATTGCCCATAAAAAAATCAGGATCTTTATACGCAAATCATAACCACAACTCGGGCAACATTATAGCACCAAAAGATAAAGTTCCAACTGTGACGATATAAAAGCATGCACATGTAAACTCTGTAAACACTATCTGCTTTCAGAGGCATAGCATGCTATACTGTTTCTTATTGATTTCTATATCCATTCGAAAATCATAAAGCCCTGGAAGAGGGCTCCCTTCGCACTTTCACCATGACTGAAGAGGCCGCCCGTGCATATTTTCAGGCCGAATTTGCATTGTTTCGATCTGGAATTCGCTTCAATCTCTACCCACAAGAGGTGTGGGCAGGAATCAAGCTTTCTCAAACTATCATGAATCCCTAGGTTCCCTCGTTCTCGACCTATAAAATGAGAACGACTACGCCTAAAAGCTGGGGCCTATCTGGAAATTCTAGATAGTTGTGAAAAAAAATAGTGGGTTCCCTGGTTCTCGACCTGTAAAATGAGAACGACTATGCCTAAAAGCTGGTTCCTGTCTGGATATTCTAGCTGGTTGTGAAAAACAATAGTGGAGCTCAACACTCAGGTATCCCATTGAACGCCAAAGCTGCGAAAACCATTCGGTGAGCAGTTATATAAATTAAAATTTTAAGCGCGAATGCTAAATTTGAAATTCTTGGAGCAGATGAGGCATTGAATACAATGAGTGAATTTCTAATACCTCGCAACTCTGAATTAACTCTAACAACTCTGATAGAGTAGTCATGTGGTGATCCCCAGGCGTAATTGGCGACGGGAAGCAAATGTTTTCCGGGCCACATTTCTGGGTTGGAACGTGGCCTGGGTAGACTACTCCATATTGTTTCCCGAATTCCGAAGGGGTTTCTGAAAAATTAATGCAATGTCCCAATTTAAAAGTATGATTAGAAAACCGCAGTGTTCTCTCCGTCCGTGAACCTCATATCCCCTGCACCGTACCGAACTTGGAATTCGTATATTAATTGGCGTACCGAATCGAACTATGGATTTTTCGAAAAAAATTTCAGCAGTACGGCCGAATTTGGTAACTATGATCTAAACTATGAACATAGACCCTATAGTGATCTCACAAGGAGAAGGGGGGCGGTTTGCTATTAAATTTGAGTCGTCAAATCTTCTAACTTCCCTTCACCGTTGGATCATTTAGGGGTCCACAACCATTACACACCTCCAATATATCCTAATGTAATGTTTATCTCGCATTGTTTATATAATGGAAAAAAATATAAATACTAATAATAAAAAAATGGTCGATGCAATTCAATATGCAGAATGAAAGAATGAAATCACATAAAAATTCAGTGAAAGAAATACTTGATGAAAGATTAAAAAATTCCAATAAAATAATACCTGAATAACAGTGATAGGCAGAGGAGCAACATTGGCACTGCATCGATAGTCTATGAATTTTTCTATATATGTGTCAAGTTACTTGAAGGCTGTATAACACAATGGCTTTCCCTTCTTCGTCACATGCTCCATGCAAAGCAACCTGAAATTTCCTACCTTACAGAACAAAAATCCCAAAATTATTTTGTGACTTAACCCTGAAATCACTTAAAGCTTAGGACGGACATATTCAACTAGAAGAGCGCTTAAATCAAATTTGGTTATTATTTTGATGATAGTTTTTTCATCATTTCAAAATAATTTATCTAAATAATATCAATATTAATTGAATTTAGTCTTTGGTGATCTATATCATGAAAAACAAGAAAAATTTAGTTGAAGAACCAGGTCTTGGAATAAAGTTAAATAGATGAAGAGAACATGTTTTAGTCGTTACAATATAACAGTTCACTGAACAGGGTCTACCACAAGCCCAAGAAAAAACCCCTTAGCAGTAAAGGCGTCCCCTTGGAGCTGAAACAACTCTAATTCCATATGTAGGTTTTAACCCTATACATAAATTATCTGAAAACGAAACTTAAAAACAGAAAATAAAAAATAGCAAGAGCTAACATAAAACATAAAACAATATACACAGATATTTTCCCTTGGATCCCAAATCGGGACTACCAGCTTGATTTTTCGTTATATTCCTTTTAGTGTTACACCAAATATATATGCATGCCGAAGCATTTATAAACCCCAATCTATTAACCCTAGATTAGAAGATAATCGTAGTTCCCTTGACCAGATCTACAAAATACCAGGGGCCAAAAACCATCATGCCCCAAAACCATGTACAAACCCATGCACAGAACCATGGATGGGTCCACCCATCAAAAAATAGGGTCCAAAATTTTTCCTGGGATGCTACCCCAAACCCTGAATAGGTGGGGCTGACACCCCCCCTATGACCCCCCTGCTGCACCCAATGCAACGTACAGTGGGGGCTACCACCCCCCTGATACCCCCCCGCACGTGCAACTAATCATGGAAATAATATAACACATACCCAACATCAATCACACATATAGGAACAATTCCTCTAGGTGACTCAACAACCTAGGCTTTTCAAACACAATCAACTAAAGGAAAAAAATAGGAGAAATTACAGTGATATCCTTGATTCCACAATCATATGCAAATATGTATGTATTTTAACATGCTTAATTCATTTTTAATTAAACATAGTAGCACAATCCATTCACAACACAAACCAACTATATACACAAGTTGTCCATCACAGGCCTAACTAGTGACAACAAAGAGTATGAATATCTCTCACACAACCATGAATACAAAATGTTGAATTCCTCTTAATAGTACACACATTTTATTAACAGTAACAAGAATATACATTGCAATCACTTACATAGGAACATGGATAAGCATCTTATCTTGTAATTTAGAAGTTTGGAAATTGAGATTGGGAGTCTAAATCTCCACCCAGGCATAGACTAACTACAACCATTATTTTTTGCAGTTGTCACCCCTGATCCAAATCCACAATCCAAGGGGATTTCTTCTAGTGATATTTAGTAGTAATCCATGATAATAAGTTTGGCTCGTTTCCCAAAAATCCAATTCTCTCAAACTTCTCCAAGCTTGGACACACCAACCCGGAGCTTCAACAAAAACATGTAGGGAACTTCATTCCCTCACCCTCAGTAGGCTATGCCAATGCTCAAAATCTGCTAAGTTTGGCTCAACATCTTTCTACCAAAATTGAATTATATTCTCCCTCCCACTTCTTCCATCACATTTCCTTCCTTAAACAAAAATAACGCTCCCTTGTTTTACATGTCCATATTTATCGTTTTTGTGTGGATGTTCGTGTCTCCCAATCATTCTCATTCCAGGAGGTATGTAAAACATGGTCGTTTTATTAAGAATATCTCTTGTCAGTTGTTACATCAATGTGTTTTTGTCTCCACCAGCTAGCACCACTTAGCTCCATCCCACCCCCCGGGAAGATTGTGGATTTGTGCCCCACTCTTCATGTCATTAATTAAATTTATACATTCATTAATAATTACAGTACAATAACATTACAAAATAAGGGGGAGTATACTAGGGGTGTTACAAGTCCACCACTATGTTGAGTTGTACATTGCCATTAGTCTAACCAGCCTTGAGGCAGAATACTATATGCTGGAACATGTCCCTGAAATTCTTTCTTATGTGAAAATTTAATTCTTATGAAGGAAATTTCGATGCAAGAAATAAAAAATGTGGTGTTCTCATTTAATCTGGATCAATATCTTAGAGTAAAAGGGTTTTCTGCTCATTTTTATCATCATTTTTGGGATGTAATAAATATAATTTTGGTAGAATGATTGACTACTCATTCAAAAACAATTGCATGGGTGGAGGAATCAATACTCCTTTCCTAGAATTAGTCCCAAAGGAAGCAAATCCATCTTCTTTTTCTAGGTTTAGATTAGTCTCACCGTGTAATGTCTCTATTAAAGTCATTTCTAATATTTTGGCCTCAAGATTGAAATTTCTTCCCCCAAAATTAATCTCTAAGAACCATGGTGGATTTGTGCATAAAAAACAAATATTTGATAATATTGTCTTAGTCTAGGATGTAATTCACTCTAATCAAGAAAGATAAGACCAAGGCACGATCATCGAGGTTGATATGGCTAATGCCTTTGACACCGTAGAAATGATTATTTATTCAAGTTTATGTCAGAATTTGGATTTGATGAGAAGTTTATACAATGGGTTTCCCTCTTCATTAAATTTCTTTGGATATCACCATTACTAAATGGAAGGGTAGCGATATTCTTTTGTGTTTCTCGTGTCCTCCATCAAGGTTTCCATTTCTCCCCATTTTTAAATATAATAATGGTTGACTCTCTTAGCAAAAGGTTGGAGTTTGAAAGAATCCATGAGCATTTGTGTGATCTTAGGTTTGTTTGTGGGATAAAGAATATAAATCACTTGCAATTTGTTGATGATGCCCTCCTTTTAGGAGGAGCTTCTACAATAATTTCACGAAGATTTAAATTGGTCCTTGATAATTGTTTGGATGCCTCTATGGGTCTAAAAAACTCAGTAAAATCATACTAGAATTCCTCCTCTCGCAAGTAAAGACAACTATGATGTATTATGGGCTTCCACCCAATGGAATCTTGGAAAGAATTTAAGTATATTAGGGATTACTATTTTCTTGAAATCACATTCCTTCCAAGAATTGGACAGAGTCATCGCTAAATTTAAAATGAAATTTGCTACCCGTGGAGCCCACTGGCTCAATTTAGCTAGATGTATTGTGTTAATTACGATCTTGGAAGAGGCGGCGAGAAGGACTAATCCTCAATTTTGATGGGGGTTCAAAAAGGAAACCAGGGGTGACAAGAGGGGGATGGGTGATCTATGGCCTAAATGAAGTTAAAGTTGTAGAGTATTCATAGGGCTTAGTATTCATGACAAGAAACTAAGTTGAAGATCATGCCCTCTACCAGGGGATTCCTCTAGCCAAAGAGAATCAGGTAGCTTCTATTACTGTTTTGAGAGACTCTTTCCCTCTTATTCAACATTTGGTGAATGGTTCCTAGATAAAACATTATAAAGTGTTATGAAAAGAATTAGAAAAGTAGTGGAATGGTTCTTTTCAATATCATATTTCCATGTTCTTTGTGATCCCAATAAAGATGAAAGCTTATGTGCTAATGAAGGATGTAAATTAAGATTACGAGAATTCAAAATTAATGGTCAAATCCATCCCTCTCCTATTCCTTAAAGCTAAATAATTTTGAATCGCATAGTTATAAAGAATTACATTATCAGTCAATAATAATATCACATGTAAATTTTTTTTAGTGAATCAATTTTGTAAACTATATACCTACAAAAACTTTAAAAAATGTGAAATTTTATTAAAGTAAAAAGTTCACGATTTTTTTTGAAAATATACTTAATGTTACGATATAAATTCAAATTACATATAAATATAAAATTCCATTTTAATATATATATATATATATATATATATAATCAATTATAATAAGTTATCTCCACTCTATACGTCTGCTTTGTTGTGCATAATTAATAATTAAAAAGACGGAAAGTGTACAAAGTCTATGACCTTTACATTCATTTGATGAACACGAATTTTATATCTTCTGTGAAGGAGCATGAATAGTATGCTAAATCATATTATATTAAGGCATGGGCACCATATTACCTCTAATTTATTTCAGAGATAACTACTGCTCTTCACACTAATTGCACGCTAATTGCACGAAAAATATGGAAATTAATAGAAAGTTTTATTTTACTTTCCTTCGGCGTAGATTTTACCATGGATAAGGGAGTGTTTTTTCATGTGATATGAGTGTATAAAATTTAAAGTAAAATAAGTGTGTTATTAGAGTGGGGATGTTCATACTGAGAAAGTTCTGTATAGTTTTGTAAATGGCTCTTTACAAAGGTATGGATAGTAGAGTGTTTCAGATAATCATGTTAACTCATGTTAATCACAGATATAATTAACATATATTTATTTTATTAAAAAAATGAATATGTAAGTTATATTTAATATAATTATTAGTTGGGTTAAAATAAGATTTTAGTAATAAATTTGTTTTTAAATTATTTGGTGATTTTAGTTTAGCATTAATCAATACAATTTATAATATTTAATTTTCAAAAATAAATATTTAATTTTTAATATTATTAAAAAATCATTTTTCAAATATTTGATTGGACCATAACTTAAAGGTCATATTGCATTATTTGCAAAATATAATGTCCTGTAAATAACTATCTCACATAATTTATACCATAATTTATGGATATAGTTGCAATATTCACTGATGAGTTTTAGATATTTGTGTAGTAATATTTTGTTACAAAGCTTTGCAAGCAAACCATCCAAAAATAATATCTTTGAAAATAGCTCATATTGAGGTACATAACATATTTATCATCACATATTTACCATCACTTACTTCCCACCATAATTTAAGCAAGTATTTGCATAAAAATAGATAGGAATAAGATGTAAATAAATATATGAGTTACTTCCCACCATTATTTATGTTTTCTGTAACACTTATGTACGAGTAAAATTGTAAATGTATAGACTTACTAGTAGTTACTACCCACCAAACCTTATGAAGATTTGTTTCTAAGTAAACAATGTATTTATCCACTTCACATCTCAATTTATTAGTTCTTACCAAAGTAAGAGTTTTCCATAACACTTTTGTGAGAGTAAAATTTTAAATGTATAGACTTACTAGTTGTTACTATCCACCAAACCTTATGAAGATTTGTTTCTCAATAAACAATTAATTTATCCACTTCACATCTCAATTTATTAGTTCTTACCAAAGTAAGAGTTTTCCATAGCACTTGTGTAGGAGTAAAATTGTAAATGTATAGACTTACTAATCATTACTAACCACCAAACCTTAGTATATGACTATTTTTTTTATTAACCACTATTAATTTAAAATTTCCCAATATAAATTATCATTGACAATTTAACGCAATTTTTCCAAAAACACAATTTCTTGAACTAAACTATTTTGCGGCACTTCTTGAAAATGAAGTTGTTCTACTTCGTGAGCTATGAGTTGCTTCAAAATAACCATTTTATTTCTATTATTGATGAATTTCCACTAAATTCTTATTAATGATGAATGAATTTGTTAATATTTTAATATACTTTAACCTATTTACTAAAATGGCCTTCATGTCTTAACACAAAAGGTTTAAAAAGTTTAATAAAGAAATAGTTTTCAACTTTAAAAAAATTATTTACATGCTATAAAATTATTCATAAAATAAATTTAAATAGTTAGAATGAGATTCAACTAATTGCAATTTTAAAGAAAAAGATTGAGAAAATATCTCAACAACCTCTATTAAACTCAAACTCAAACCAAATATACCAAATTACTCATTAATTCAAACACACAATTATTAGCTTACATTCCCATGTAGTGGCATGTGGTGAAACCTATTTATCTTATCAATATAGCTTTGAACTTGTTATTATATATATATATATAATAAATGGATTGTGATAGTTTTATATTTAATATTATGTTTATGCTGAAATTCAATAATAAATATTTAAATTTTTTAACAAAATGTTTTTTTTGTTTGTAAGTTGTATAGATTATATCAAATTTGACATGTGGCTTGAGAAACTGAGACCCAAGGGCATCTAAGTCATCAAAATCATCTGGGATCATTGGTTTTCAATTACCGTCGAACATTGGAGTGGACTTGCAGGTAATTCGATGTTTTTAGTTGGATTGGTTTTCAATTACCATGTTTGAGTTCTAGTTCTGTAGGTTTAATTTTGGGTCTCGGCTTTCCTCTTGTTGTTTTTTTGTATATTTCCCTTTTTGGACTATCTAGTCCATTGGACATAGTTCTATGCATTTTCTTCCATCCTCAATTACCCTTATGTGGTTATATAAATATAGTGCAGGCCACACGCTCTCACACTCACCTTTACCCCCCTTAGTGGCCTAGATCTAACATTGATGTGGCATCATTATTTTAATTTTGTCACATTGGTTTATGGGTCAAGGATTTTCATCACCCTTGATTTCTCTAGGAATGTGACAAGCCACAACCCAACGGTTTCACAGGTTCCCTTCTCTTCTTGTGGAGGTTTTATTCTTTGGTGGCATGGGAGGTTTTTCCCCATTGGCTTATTTGTGCACTCCCCATACCCTTGTCTACTTGGTCCCTAGAAAGTTATATCATTCCACATCAGTATGGTCAAGCTTGTCGGTAAGGAGAGAGGGAAGACAAGTCATCCTTGCTTGGATACTTTTCCCTAGGTCGAGGTAGCGAATTATCACCCAACTAATTCTTCTAGGCTTCATGAGAACATTTTCTCCCGGCACAGACAACTCAAAACTCTTATGGAATGGCTACTTAGAGACATACATGATGACCAAAATCTATCATCTCATCCATAAAAAAAGCCTTCAAAGGAATCAATGGCATATGCAAGAGACCTTGGCTCGCTTTCAAAGTAACTAATGGTGCATGTAAGAAATCCTGGAATGTATGGATGGTTGACTCACCCATATGGAAAGGAATCAATGGCATATGCAAGATACCTTGGCTCGCTTTCAACGTAACTAATGGTGCATGTAAGAAATCCTGGAATGTATGGATGGTTGACTGGCCCATATGGAAAGGCATGTGCATTATGAGTTTTGGCCTCCCCCTAGTTCACTCTCAGAGAATCTTAATCTTAATGGCTCTTTGTTGTGTCTTGATACGATGGTGTTTTGGTTTTGTGTTTCTTTCTAGTTTTGGACTGCAAATTCATTTTGTTATGGTGTAATCATTTTAGAAATTATATACCAACCAACAAATCTGGGAAAAGTGAGGGGGATAGAATTTTGGAAAATTGTGGAAAGTGATGCAATATTTTCACATAAATGAAAAAAATTGACTTGCAAAAAAAAACATTTTATGTAGATATAATTATTTTATCTTATAAATAAAGAAATTTTATGAGTAAATTTAATATTTTATTTAATCATAATTTAAAAACTAAATTATTATTATTATAATAACACATTGACATATGTTCTTAGCTATAGTTTATTATTATTATTGGTTTTTTGAGTAATTGTCTGGAGAGGCACTCTACAAACCAATATGGGGAATGTTGTAGTGGTGTAAATGTTTTTTTTTAACATTTACATGTCGGCTCTTTTCCAGTCAATTTTAACTACATTTTCATAGAGTTTTTTAAAAACTTCGAGTTTAAGTTTTTTAATGTGCAGAATTTGAGTATCCTTTTCAAAGCATTGAATTCATTTATATGTTCAAAAACATATTTTAAACAATAAAAAATAACAAATTTGCATAAAATTATACTCTCAAATTTAAACGAAAACAACATTTTAATTTTTTAGTTAAACTAATTATTAATAAATATAAAAAATATAATAATAATAACATACTAATTATTTTAAAAACATTAAAATTAAGCTCTATAACATCATTTATATTAATTATTTTAAAAACATTAAATTTATGCTCTATAACATAATTTATATTTATTTATTGGTTAGTATGGTTTTCTCACCTAAAATTCACTTAATAAATTTAAAGAAATTATATTATTATGCGCTTCGCTTTAGTTTAATCTCGTCGAAAACATCCCATAAAATTGGAACAATTGCCGTCAGTCGCGTCACTAATTCACCAATGCTCACGGAAAATTCACCAATTCCTGCTCTTTAATGCACGTCTAGTCTTCATTTTCCCGAGTCATTTTTCATAAATCTCGCTACTGCAAATGATCCTCTCTGATTTCCTTGTCCTTGCATCAGAGGCCGCACATTATGTCGGTCTTTTTATCATTTTCAAACCTGCAAAACACAAAAACTGTGAGTAAAACCATGGATGGGGTGGCAGATGAGGTGGAGGAGGTGAATGAAAGGAAGAAAGGGACTTTGAAAAAGTGATAAAAAAAAGGGGGGAAAGTGGTATTTGCAGGGATATGAGGGGTAATATAGGCCTCTTTTGAGGGATGGATCAGTAGAGAGTATACATATTAGGCACAGCACATAGGGACTTCAAGGAGGATGGGTTTTCAGGGGAAAGGCATTCCTTGAAGGCTCCCAAACAATCTAGCCCCCAGCTTGCTTGTCAAGAATTTCATAGGGGGGCTAACAGTGGCTCCACATGGGGATGGCTTCTCCTTGGAGGAGTCAAGAAACCAGATATGATCTTTGGAGTAGGCCAGATGCCTGCTATCATAAGCCATCTTTCTTCATTGATTTTCAGCTGCCACAAACATGATATATCAGCAGAAACATTTTCCCAACCAAACTACCTACCCAACTATAGTCCTAATTGTTCCCTTTGGGTGCATTTGAGCTTGCAGACCCTTTACATTTTATTTTGCAAAACAAAAAACAAACCTATTCTAAATCTATCCTTATTGCTCCATGAGGCCAGATTAGACTGTTGGCCTCATACAATTCTCTACCTAATCTACTACCTGTTGGGATTAAACTGTCCAACAGGTTTCTTCACCTACATTCTAAGACAAGAAATTTAAACACAGCCAAGCCAGGATTAGACTGTCTGACTTGCTGGACAAAAACTTGTAGAAGACAAAACTGTGAAGGCATGGATTTCTGCAACTTTGAAACATTCTTCTTTCTTTCTTGTGACTCAGGTTTTGAGCATATTTGAGTCACCTCTTTTCTTTGCTTCAGCTCTGGTTTTGGGCATATTAGAGCTGGTTCTTCTTTCGCTGCTGATCCAGATTTTGAGCTTATTAGGACCAGCTATTCTGCTTCCTTTGGCTCGGATTTTGATCAGGTTTGAGCCATGATTTTTACTTCAGAGGTTCATGTTTTGAGCATGTCTGAACCTCTCTCTTCATTCTGTTTTTTGGGACTTTTATCTTTTTCTGAAAATGAAAACTTTCAGTGGTATGTAAAATGGAGATGAAACTGGAAATGGAAAATCAATAGAAGTAATGTTTGAGCATCCTGCCATTGACAGGACCCCCAAACAATTCTGTGCCATCAAGTTCTTGCAGAAAAAACGCATTAGGACCCACAGTGGCCTGGATTATGTATGGACCCTGCCACAGGCTGTCAAATTTTCCATGTTTACCTTTGTCCTCTCTTCTTGAGTCCCATTTTAGAACCTTGTCACCAATTTTGAAATTTGAAGCTTTGGTTCTTTTGTCAAACTGCCTTTTTATGCCTTCCTGTACTCTGACAGCTCTGCTATAAACTTGCTCTCTTGTTTGCTGCAGATGGATAGTTTCATTGATTCTCCTTACCATATTTTTTTCCTCTGATTGGATCTCCTGGACAAGTTTGATCACTGGAACTCCAAGACTAGTAGGAAAAACTGCTTCTGTCCCATAAACCAGCTGAAAGGGTGACATGCCAATAGATTTCTTTGTAGTGAGCCTGTCTGCCCACAAGGCATGTATCAACTTTTTATGCCATGACCTTTTGTTCTCTTCCAGCAGCTTCTTAATGATTGTAACTAGGCTTTTATTTGATGATTCAGCTAGGCCATTACCCTGGGGGTAATAGGCAGTTGAATGTCCAAGTGCTATTCCGTACCTGTGACAGAAATCAACCATTCTTTTGGATCCAAAAGCAGCAGCATTGTCAGTGATTATTTTCCTTGGACAACCAAAACGAGATAGGATGAAGTCTTCTAGGAACCTAATGATGACAGAGTCAGTGGCATTCCTAGTGGGTATAGCTTCTATCCATTTAGTGAAGTAATCTGTAGCAGTTAGGATCCATTTATGTTGTCCAGAGGAGGCAGGATGAATTTCTCCTATAAAGTCTAGGCCCCATTGCATGAAAGGGCCCTCTATGGTGATCGGTTGCAGAGGGAGGGGAAGGAGCTTTCTTTTGCCCTCAAAGATTTGGCATTTGTGGTAGGCAAGAATCATTTGGTGGACATCATTAAACAGTGTAGGCCAATAATAACCAACACTGAGTATTTTGTTCGCTGTGGCTTTCCAACTCAGGTGGCCTCCACATACTCCAGCATGAAATTCTTGTTTAACATTTTCAGCCTCAGGTTCAGACAAACATTTCAGTAATAGGCCATTTGGGTTCTTCCAGTACAAATTTTCATTCAATATACAGTAGTTTCTAGCTTTGAGTTTTGTAAATCTGGCCTTAGTTTTTGTCAGTTCTGGGGGAGCATTGAGATCGGTGAGGACGTAAAGGATATTAGAATACCACGGAGAGTTTTGGAATTTCTCTTCTATTGTGGGATCAGGCAGGCTCTCCTGCTCATCCAAGGCATTCACCATGTTAAATTCCAAGGCCTGAAAATTTGTTTCAGCCATTAATTGGGCCAGGCCTTGACCTTTGATCAGCTTGGTGGGTTTAATTTCGAGGTCATACTCTAAGATGGTAGCAATCCATTTGCCTCTTTTTCCATCAGGGTCCTGGGACAAAATATCCTTGACTATGATGTTGGGCACATAGGCAATGGTGTGAGAATGTAAAATGTACACCCTGAACTCCTTTAAGGCCTTGATCAGAGCATAGGCCTGCTTTTCCATGATGTTGTACTTCAAGGGTGCGTCCCTCAGGGCCTTACTAAAGAAAGTTATAGGTTGTTCATTAGCTCCTGAATTCTTTTGCAGTAAGACTGCAGCTATTGTGTGTTGGGAGGCAAATGAGAAAATCAAAAAATCTTTTGAGAAATCCGGGATGATTAGGACAGGGGCTTGTGTGAGTGCTAGCTTTACTGACTCAAAATATTTCTTGGCTTCAACAGTCCATTTAATTCCTGCACCTTTCCTCAGCATGTAAGTCATTTTTCTAAGGTGCTCTGCAAGGTTTGGGATGAACCTTCTAAGGAAGTTGATTTTGCCAATGAAGGACTGTAATTCTTTGATATTCCTCGGGTGTGTGATTTGAAGTATCCCCTCAACTCTTTGTGGGTCTATCCTAATCCCTTTCTCGGAAATGATGTGGCCTAGGAGTTTACCTTCCTGCAGACCAAAAAAAGTTTTCTTAGGATTTAGGGACAAACCGTACCTTCTGCATTTTTCAAAAACTTTCCTCAGATGCTTGAGATGTTCTTCTTCAGTTTTAGAGAAGACAGTTAAGTCATCCAAGTAGATAACTATAAAATGTCCTATCTCATCTGAGAAAGCTATATCCATAGCTCGCTGGAAGGTAGCTCCAGCATTCATCAATCCGAAAGGCATCTTCACATACATGAAGGTGCCCTAGGGAGTGGTAAAAGTTGTTTTTAGTTGATTTTCAGGGAGTAATAACACCTAATTATAACCCGAAAAACCATCAAGCAGGGAGATTCTCTTAGAGCCCACTACCTTCTGTAGGATATGCTCCATTCTAGGCAAAGGGTAGTTATCTTTCAGGGAGGCTCGATTCAGGTTTCTGAAGTCTATGCATAGTCTAATCTCACCTGTTTTCTTCCTTACAGCCACTAAGTTAGACACCCAATCAGAAAACCTTATAGGGACTATTATGCCTGCTTCATACATCTTTTTAATTTCCTTCTCTACTGCAGGCAACTGTTTTGGATTAATCCTACGGAGTTTTTGTCTGAAAGGCTTCTGATTTTCCTTTAGTGGTATCTTGTGTTGTATGATGTTGGTGTCATAGGCTTTTAAATATTCGTAGCTCCATGCAAACACATCAATGAATTCCTTAAATAGTTCAACGTATTTCTTCTTCATGTCTGCAGGTATAGACTTAGCCAGTTCTATCATTTTGGGTCTGTCTTTAGTGCCTATGTTGCATTCTTCTATATCTGATTCTGCATGTTCTATGGTGGGCTTCTTTGCTACATCATCGAAATCAAAGAGGTCCTCTAAGGGTGCCAGGCCTCTGGGTATATTCTTGTCATTGGCCTGCAGCACTTCGACCTCTTCATTTTCTATGTTTTCGCTATTTTCGTTAAAATTTCCAGTTTGCTCAAAAAAAGAATTTATTGCTATGTTACAGGGTGTTTCTTGCTCATCTGGGGGATCCTCGCTTGGGCAGCTATCATCAGAAGTCGAGTCTAAATCCGAAAATTCAAACTCATTCCTGCCCACCTGGAAATCTTCGATCTGTTTGTCTCCTTCAAAGACCTGCCAATATTTTTCATTGTCTGGCACTGCAGGCCTGAATTTGGTCTGAATGATAATTTGTTGGTCAACTGGGGCCTGAGGGTATGAGCTAGCTAGACAAGCTAATCCATTTGCAACTGCGTTTTGCCCCCTAGGAATGAATACTAACTCATATTCAACAAACGTTTTCAACAAATCTAGGGTATCATTCCTGTATGCCCTAAGCCTGGGGTGTTTTGCTGAATACTCACCATTCACCTGTTTGATCACTAACTCTGAGTCTCCTCTCACAGCTATCCTACGGGCTCCTAATTTTTTCAACAGATTTAAGCCCAAGATCAGAGCCTCATATTCTGCAATGTTATTCGTGTATTTAAAACACAGGTTCACAGCGTGGCTCTATGCATGATCATCTCCTGTGTTATGTAGCCACACTCCTGCTCCAGCACTTTTCCTAGTATAGGACCCATCAAAGTTCATTTCCCATAGGGGTTCGTTGTTTACTTCGTCTTCATCCCCTCCCCTACAGCTGGATTCACCATTATGTTGAGTTGTGAGGTTTGTGCTAGGAGGGGGGTCATTTTGTGGTTCATTATGGGCATGGAGATCAGGGAGGTGGCTAGCTTGCTGTTTTTGTTCTGTTTCTATTTCATTCAGAGTTATATTTTCAGCAGTTTTCCCATGGTCTTCTTCATCGTATTCTTCTAGAGTAGCCATTATGTTGAAATCCATGGGCTCTACGTTTGTATCTCCATTTTCTGATATTGGCTCTTCTAAGAGTTGGTCATTGTAGAGAATGAAAGAGTCCAGATCTGTATGTACAGAGTATAATGGTGATTTTTCAGGTTTCTCAGGGCTACTGACTAAGAATTTCATCTGAGACTCTCTATACAGTCTTCTAAGTTGGCCAAATATAGGGATAGTGGCATATGAGCCATCCATCTGCATTGTTCCTTGCAGTTTGGCTCCCCATGATCTTGACAATAGCATGCCATACTTTGGTGGCACATCTGCCACCATAGCATCCATGACCATACACTTGGCAGGAATCTGGGTCAGACTCACACATAAATCCTTGATCAGTCCTAGGCATTTTACTCTGCTAGAGTCAAATGAGTATAAGTCTTTGTAAGGTCTGGTAATTTCTAGGCCTAGCCTTTCCATCACTACCTTAGGCATTAGATTGTGTGATGCACCAGAGTCATGCATGGCATTATGAAGGATCTTGTCATGAATGTTGAGACTGATATAAAAAGGTGGAACTACCCCTTCCTGAAACTTTCCTTCAATTTTTGGACCAAATAGGAGGGCAGGTTAATCATCGCTCAGATTTACAGAATCATTTATTTCTCCCAGATTCAATGCTTTCAAAATTTGGCCTTTATATACATCTTGAGTGGCCAACTCAACTAATGGTACAGAAATTTTGATTTTTGCAATCTCACTCTCTAGATTGAAAGTGGATTGGTTCTTTGTGATGCTCAATTCTGTTTTATTTGCTACTGCCTTAGCAGCTGTATCGGTTTGTGATTTCTCACTATGTACAAGGTTAGGAATCGTTTTATCAGGAGCACTAACTGCGGTGCTAGTGCTGCTGGTTGGTTGGCTTTGTTTTCCAATGAATTGGTTGTCTTTTTCCTTATGTTTACCAGAACCTTCAGCTGCTGATTTGTTGTCTGCAGTAGATGCTTTAGAGGATTTATCAGGTCTTTTCTTGATGGTTACCTCAGGAGTTTTTGTTTTGGGATTTGCTTGGTTCTTTTTTCTCCTAAGTTCATATTGTTCCCTGACCCGCATCATGGCATTTTCAAATCCTAATATGTAATCCTCAGTTTCTAACCATTCCTCATCCGCATATGCAGATGAGGGCTGATCTTCTTCCGAATCGCAGTTAAGGATTGAGTCTTCTGCTTCAAACATATTTATGGTATTCCCTTCAGACTCTTCAATGATTCCCTCGTCTTCATCTAGAAAGTTTTCTTGAAATGGGGGAATGATTTGTTGATCTGACTCTCTTTGTCTATTGGGGGTAGCATTGTTTCTTCTAATGTTTTGGTTATGGTTTTGGTTTCTGTTTTGGACAACCATCCTCTTTATCATTTGTTGAAGTTCTTCCACATTTTTTGAAAGTCTGTCATATTTGGGATCAGACGTGGAAGCTACGTTGTCATCCCTATATGTTACCCTTTTTTCAGCCCTTAGTCTTGCCCTTTTTTCTATCAGGTTTGCTTCTATGGTTATTGCTCCTTTCTGCATGTCTTCCAGGGTGGTGTATTCTTTGTCTCTAAGCTCATAGGCCAGGTCAGCATCAAATCCATCAGGATACTTAGCTAGGGCCATTCCTTGTGGAGGTTTCATATGTGGAGGAAGAGCATTGTAAATGCTGTTGAATCTTGTTGTGTAGTCATGGACACTCTCTCCTACATTCCTTTTCAGGCTCATGTATTCGGCTAGGAGTTGGCGAGGGTTTGCCCTAACCTCCCATTTGTTTATGAAGGTCTGGTATAATGCAGGGAGATCTTGAATACTGCCAGGAGGTAGATTTTTAAACCACTTTTTCACCTCACCCCCTAAGCTTTGGGCGAAGATCCTCATTTTGATTGTTTCATCATCAATTTCCATATAATCAAAAGAGTCCTCCATTTTATCTACATGTTGCTGAGCTGTTATGGACTCTTTAGCAGTGAAGTGTGGGATTTTTGACTGATAATCATTTGGTAAGGGTAACAAGGGTTGAGGTAAAAGCAAAGGTGCATACCAGGCTGCCATAATGATGTTCTGATGGGGTAAAGGGTTAGCTTGAGCAGCTGGTATTTGGATGACAGGGATGTTTGGACCAGCAGAAGTCTGTTGAGCAGATCTAGGGTGAGAGAGCCCCAAGTTTTGAAGGAAGTGAAAATCAGGTGGTGTGGAAGGAGGGGTTTCACTGTCCCTAGTGTTTTGACCACTATTAGATGGTGTATTGTAAACTTCGAGGTCTTGCTGATCTAGATGATTGAATGACCTAGTTCTCGGTAGTCTATTAGGTATGTCTAGGTCAGGGGGGAAATGTGCTAGAGCTGTTAGGTTTTCTGGTGTAGAATTAGCTCTAAGAATGTGGCTGGAAATGGTTGGTCTTTTAGGTGTAGGAGCTCCTTTGAGGATACTCTTTGGATTTTCAACTATTTTCGGTGGGTCAGGGTTGGGAAAAGCTCTTGTGTGGATGGTTCTGAAAGCCAGAATGTTGTTTATAAGCCAAGCAGCTTAACCCTACTCGTTACTTCTACTGTGGTTAATGTTGTCTCAGCGGCTGGCCTCCCAGTGGAGTCTGATTGTGAAACCAAGATAATCAGCAGGCCTACTGATCACCAGTGGAGTCTTCCAGTTTAGGAACAATGGAGTCGCTAGGTGGAGGGTTTAGGATGTTTCTAAGGGGTAAACTGTCCACCACAGTGCTCAGGCCCTATCACCTTTCAGGAATCTCCTCTAAACAGCAAGCTCTAACCAGAGATTGACTGGGAGGGAATTTACCAGATATGTCACCTTTGAAAACAGGATGATATCTGGAGGCTACCTGGCCCTTTCCAGGCTCTGTCTAAGAGTATGGTGGATATTCAATAATGGAGGTTGATTCAAGAAAGGGGTGACTTACTGTCAACCTAACCAGAGTTCTAATTTTCTGAGGTTTTTTACGAATGTTTAAGGTGAAATGTACTCAGAATTCCCTAGCGGAGTCGCCATTATGTTGGGGTTCCCATGTTTTGGCCAGGTTGACAAGACCAAAAGATGAGACAACATAGAACCACTTTGGGACCTTAGGATCTAGCCCTCCTAGGTCCAGAGAGGGATCTCTCTATACAAGTCAAAGGATATGTCTTTGAAGCTCGATTTGAAGGTATTAGGCTAGGTATGAAGCACAGGGTTTGTTTGTTTGATTGTTTGTGTTTGGTTGGAGGGAATCAAGAAAAGAAGGACCAATATAAGACCAGTACGAGCAAAGAGGAAGCTTAGGCAGAGACATATGACTCAGAGAACATCAAAGCCATTGGGCTATGGAGTCAAGAAAGGATTTATTTGTAATCAATGTGCAAGCTTTCAATTGGGCTAGTCATCTAGAGCATTTGGATCTTAAAGGAGATATTTGGAATGGGACATTAAGGACGGAAAATGAAAGGAGGAGAACCAACCAACTCTGTCTATAGATCAGGTCAGAGGTCATTTAACTCCAGACCTGCTTGGACATAGTTAGAGGTAATACAAGGGATCTTGGAAAGGTTAACTGGTCGCGCAAGGATCCTAGTGGACAGGGCTAACACTAATCCCCAGTGTTCCCAAACCTTCCAGCTAAATCCTACCAAAAACATCTGAACACGGATTTCATCAACTCATACATCAGAGAGCAGGAAATAACATCCACTACATTGGTTAAAACAATTGAAATCAATATTCAGATACACATATAAGCAGAAAACATTGAGGCAGGGAGAGCAGGAAAAATAGGGCACCTATCAAGGGTGAATCCTATATTATACTTCTATTGCCTACCAGCAGAAATGAAATGAAATGTAACAGGCAATGAGAGCAAGTCAATCACAAATACAAAGAAAGAGGAAACATCACCAGCTGCTTTAGATCAGGATCCAAAGAAACATGCTTGTCATATTAAAATAACACCAATAAGGTACATCATTGCCCACAGCTTGAACATTTAGTCTGAATACATCAAATCTCAGCCTATCTTACAATATACACAGAGAACTTGTCTTAAGAGGAAAATACTTGCATTTCACTAATATCTCATCAACAACCATTACAAAGTTTCCTTCTGTGCTTTATAGCAAAGGATGAACCTAAGATCGACTGAAGGAGTAGGTGAAAATTAAATGTATCATTAAACATAACAATGAATGCAGGGCCGAAACCCATTCTGCTTGACCTGCTATGTATTTAATCTCTGTCACCTTCCTTGTGAAAGAATGATTTGCTTTGGATATGATCTTGACCTTTTGGCTTGTTGTACTCCAGGTGATTTGAACAAAAAATGAAATAAACTGCTAGGAAGGTCTGTCTCATAAATGTCTGACTGTTTTTTGAACTGTAGTTAGGGTGGAAATTCTTTCAGGGACATTCTGCATAATAAAAGCTGTATGGATGCTTTGTACCTGATGAAGAAAGACATCTTGCTGACAAATAACCCTGATGGTACCTTTCACTGTGCCTAGGATCTTTAGATCGATCCTCGGGGTCTTCAAACTGCTGCTTGCCTTCTAAACCTCTGATTAAAGGCTCTAGCTCTTCGTTAGCTTGTCTTAATCTTCCTGTTGCTCTGTACTGTAACACTCTACCGCTCCATTTTTCTTCTGACAGGGTAGCTTGGGCTTTAATGGTGATGGGAGATTTTCAGAGTTTGGAAACCTGCTTTCCCTTAGTGCGAATCCCGTCAGCCGCTTTCCTTGACAAATTCATAACAGTGCCGACCCTCGAATTTAATTCTGTCTGCACAGCGTGCCATGTAGATACATGACGATCATTTACCTTTGAAAACCCTGCAAAACAACAAACCTGTGAAGAAATCCATGGGTGTGAATGACGGAGGAGGCGAGGGCACACTGTGGACGAGGAAAATAGCCATGCAGATGGAGAACTGGGAAGAAATCGTGACAGAATGGTGAAACGAGCTCTGGCGGAGGTTCGACGATCCGTAGAGTAAAAACGCATGAAAAACATTAAAAAGCACGAACTTTGGACGTATATATGCAACGGAATGAGAGATTGTACGGGGGGCGCACGTGGAGTGACGTGGCAGGACGGAAAACGGTGGACGGGTGACGTGGAGACCCGGGGCAACGGAGCAGTCAACAATGGAGGGACAGATCGGGACCGTTGATTATGGTGGAGATCGACGGCGGAGAGTAACGGACAATGGGCCAGTGGGTACGATGGACGGCGTTAAGCAGTGTGCAACTTCGGTGAATGTCGACCGTCGGATGGGGCGCGCGAGATCCAACGGCGCACAATGATTTAGCTGCATGGTTTGGGCTGAAAAATAACGCGCGGGAAGATAGTGGTTTTGCCACCGTACAGAGGACACGCGGCGGGCGCCCAGTGGAATCGCTGGGCAATGGAAGAAAACCGCCAGCTCGCAAATGGTGGTGCGAAAAATACCGGTGGATTTGGAACAGGGCGCAGGGACGGGAGTGGGGACCACTGATCGGAAGGGCTCCGCACCGTCGGATCATACATTAATTTGGATGGCGGAGATCTGAGTAGCGCAGGGTTAACTCGGCAGCAAGCTGGCGGTGATCAACGGAGTACGGGAGGTCGAACCGCTCGACGGTTAACACGGAGGGTACCCCCCGTAGCTGACCAGTTGATCGGGCATTGACCACAAATCAACGGTCGGTAATGACTACGGGGCCTCACCTAATTTGATGCGTACGGGCAAATGGCAGCCCCCGTAACCACCATTTTTTTGGTGGCTCCACCTATGCACCACCACATGCCTCCAGCGCGCCACCAATTCACCACCACAGCGGGAAAATTCACCAATTCCTGCTCTTTAATGCACGTCCAGTCTTCATTTTCCCGAGTCATTTTTCATAAATCCCGCTACTGCAAATGATCCTCTCTGATTTCCTTGTCCTTGCATCAGAGGCCGCACATTATGTCGGTCTTTTTATCATTTTCAAACCCGCAAAACACGAAAAATGTGAGTAAAACCATGGATGGGGTGGCAGATGAGGTGGAGGAGGTGAATGAAAGGAAGAAAGGGACTTTGACAAAGGGATAAAAAAAGGGGGGGAAAGTGGTATTTGCAGGGATATGAGGGGTAATATAGGCCTCTTTTGAGGGATGGATCAGCAGAGAGTATACATATTAGGCACAACACATAGGGACTTCAAGGAGGATGGGTTTTCAAGGGGAAGACATTCCTTGAAGGTTCCAAAACAATTCAGCCCCCGGCTTGCTTGTCAGGAATTTCATAGGGGGGCTAACAGAACCTGCTATAGCACATGAATTACTCCTTCAATGTCAAAGGTAATTTAAAGGAATTCCGTGATCAATGTCGATCATCTCCATAATTCCAAGTTGTTGGTTGTGTGTGGTTGTAGTTGGAAAAATTAGAGGTTTAATAACTAGGTCTGGACTTATGGTTTATAAGCCCTAAAAGACCTAATTATAACATGAATGTGAAATCCCTAAGCGTTTGTGAAACCCTAGAATACGACCAATAACGTTGAATGCTAATTTGAGCATATAGTTGGTAGCATGAAAATGTAATTGGATTGTAGTTGAGCCTTTGAGATTGTTGGATAACTCAAGAATGAAGAAACCTAGCTCACTCAATTCACGCATGGAAGGAAAGGAAAACAACTTGAATTAGTAGTTGATGATGAGGATGAGGATGAGGATGAGAATTTATGACTTGATAATATTACATAAGGAAAGGATCAAGAGGGAGTTGACAATTCCCTACAATCCTCAGATCAAAATATAAGTACTTCACGTTTTTCCTCCTTAATTATTATTACCTTATTATTATTGGTTAGCCTCTTGTCATTGTATCTTTTGTCTGTGTATAATTGGTTCTTCTATCGCCTCCTAATGAGGTTCGTACGTACATCATGAAGGATACGAAGGCTCTTGAAACAGATGAAAGCATGCAAAGTTTGTGGAAAGAGGCTTCTCCCATGATCAAGCATAGAGTTAGCTAGAGTGATTTGTGTTCAAGAGGGAGAAATTGTATTGACATATAGAACTATTCCAGATGACCAGAATAACTCCTATTTCAAAGGGAGAAAATAGGCTAACAAGTTTGAAGGATGTCAGGAAAGAGGAAATTGTGTTGAGTCCTGAACGGAAGTTAGTGGTGGCTTCCAAGTGTATCTACAAGATCAAGTGCACAACATAGAGAAGTACAAAGAAATATTTGTGAGAGTTCTCCCAGAAATAGGGAGATGACTATGAAGAGACACTTGCCAGGTACACTTTATTATAATTATTATAGCTTTTGTTATGGATATACATTAGTTGGATGTAAAGATCACTTTCCTCAATATAGTGATTGAGGAGGAAGTGTACATAGTATAACCTCAGGGCATTGTGGTACATGAGAAGGAGTCTCATGTTTATAAATTGAAGAAATATTTTTACCTACCTCGGACATGATATTCTCAGATTTGATGGATATATGATGAGTCTTGGTTAATATTATGATTATATGACGTATTTTTGAAGTGTGAGGAGGATTTTATTTCGTGATAGAGGGAGAAATAATGCCCTAATTCAGTGTCAGAGGGAGTTGACCTTGGAGTTCAAGATGGAGGATCTATATTTGATGCATCACTTCCTTGGTCAAGGGAAGTATGCTATTGATATCCTTCATATGCTGGACTGTCATATTGTCAGACTAGATGTTTAAAAATGAGAGGTCTCTAAGAATAGTGCCTTCTATGAGTGGACCATGCCAAATAGTATATATGATTCAATAACTAGGAAGTACCAATGACAGAGGGAGAAACTAGGTTTTTTGCAGCAAGATCAATTTCATTGTCAGAGGGAGCACCCAGTTAGAGTGATAAAAAATAAGTTGTGGTGATGGATCTTGTGAAGGAATTCGATCCGTTTATGGTTGAAATGACGCATGTGGCACAACATGTGTTGAGGTAATAGCATGGTACAGTTGGATGTGAATTAAGATATGTCTCAAATAATGAAGTACGAATACAGGGATATACAAATTAAAATTGAGCAGGGAGTGTTGAAGACAAGAAGATCACATCAAGATGGTTCCTTAGTTTGTATTTTGCTATGATATCTTCGATGAGCAAGAAGCAAACATTTTTCACACTCAACATTACAGAGGCTAAGTATATAATAGCTATTTTTTCAAGTTGTGAAGTAATGAGGCTTCAAAAATTACTTGCAGAATTGTTTGACAAGGTGCTGGAGATGACCATGATGATAGGTCGAAGCACATTAACATCAAGTACTGAGACATGGTACAGAAGGGATAAGTGAGGCTCCAATACATTTCTACTTATGAACAAGTTGTTGACATTCTCACAAAGCCTCTATCCCAAGATGAATTTTATTTACTTCATGGAAAATATTGGAGTGGTTGAGAATGTTTCCCTCGATTAAAGGGAGTGTTGATGTTGTAGCATCAAATGGTATATATTCTCCCTGGATCAAGGGAATTTACCAGGAGCTATGTAATGTGGATAGGGAGATTTTCCAGAGAGAACCAAGGCTCGAAGTGCTCCCTCAGTCAGAAGGTTCTAACCATATTTCCAAGGGTTACTTGCATAGTGGGTAGAGTGAGTGACCCATATCATTATGCAAGTGTTTTACCATTCAAGTATCATTTAACGACATGAAGGGGTGGTAAATTAGCCCAAGGTTTTACCAATGGTCATGGATACTAACCTAGTTCCAGGTGACTACTTGGATAGTTGGTGACCCAGGACTAGTGTTTTTTCTTTTTACTCCGGTCAAGGGTTACTTGACCATATTTCCAAAGGGTATTTGGTTAGTGGGTGACTAGATCCATTTGCAAAGGATATTTGGCTATTGGGTAACTATATCCTTTGCATGATGCTAATGTAAAATAATTTCCACATGGTTCCAGGATAGAACATGAAGTGTATGGATACATTAACATAACGGGTTCATTTAATATTTTCTTGGGATGGAGAAATTGTTCAGAAAAATGGAAACACTGAGGAATTCAAGGTGAATAACTCCCTAGATAAAGAGGGAGTGTTGATTTTTTGATAGTTCGATTGACATTCAAAATGGAGGGAAAATTAAATTAATTTATTTGAGGGTTGGCTCCAACTGTCTGGTCGCCAAGGGAAAGGAGATGTGTCCCTTGGGCACCTCATGACCACTATTTATGCCTATTCAACCTCCTCACTTGGATACACAATTCGATCAAACACATAATCAATTATCTTATGTTCACACGTGCAAAGAACATTGAGGAAGAGGCCAATTTTCTTGAGGAAGACGAAATTTATGATGTAGTTGAATTTGTCTATTTTTTACCTACGTTGACTAGCTTTGACAGATTTCTTTTGATGTCATTTTGGCCTGTGTTTGACCAAGTTTCTGGGCAGTAGAGTTGGCCAAATTCTAGGAATGTTGCCTAAAAATCTGGGCAATTGTAGGAGGTTGAGTTTTGGCCCTATTGACTAAGGTTGATCAAAATTCTAGGAAATAGTAGGAAGGGAAATGTTTTACCAAGTTTGACCTATGTGAATTCTATGATCAATTTGACCAAATTTGACTGGAAAATCAAATTGTACTTTTGTTGAATTGAAAATTTTCTTTTAAGAAAATATTGTTGAGTTTTTCCCCAATTTTGGGTTTTCCCAAGGTTAATTTGTATCTCTTTATGATCCTACTGTCATTATTGCATTATTATTGAGATTTTCTATGTATAATTACTTAATATTGTATGTAACATAAGTTAACTGGTTTAAGAAATCATTTGAAAAGTAAATATCAGATTAGAATATCAAATTTCTCCAAGAAAATCAATAATATGGAAAATTTTAATTATTTTATGATGCCATCATAAAAAGAATAGAAAGAGGAAATATTTTATCTCATGAGAAAGTCGAATGGATATCACCTCAACTCTGTGTTATTTTTTTGGTGAGTGTTGGAAAAGTACAAAAACACTAAATAATTTCCCACGTGTTGAAAATTATTTACATGCATATTAAAGTCGATGAAACTGAATAACCTCATACTTCACTCAGATCTTCAATATAATATAGTCTTAAGATACGATCATTAAAGTTGATATATATATATATATATATATATTGTGCGTAAAATTAGCCACCTTTTATTAAGGATATAAAAAGTTGCATTTGTACATGCTTGTAGCATTCCATCATTCAGTAAACAGGAAAAAAACAAAAATTGGGCTGGTGTAAACAGAAAGTATCCCTATGAACAAAATACTAAACCAAACTCTTGAAGTGTATGTACTCAAACTTTCAAGAGTAGATTGTCCAAACGTGTCTAATATAAAGCACAAATATAAGTTCCTCACAATTTATACATCTACTACCATATAATTTATTCCTTGTAAATGTGGTAGGAAGGGATGTAATCAAAGGACTACTTTAAATGATAATCTCTCCTAATATGGGAGTCAAAGTGTGGGAGTTACATCTCTAGACAACATTAAACTAATTTATGACATTTATGAGTCTCCTAAAATTTTAGGGGATCGACATTATTTTTCCAGGGCCCAACATCACAAAAGTTTAGGAGTGAGAAGCTCAACAAAGTTGCTTGTTCCTCTACCAAGACCAATTTTGGATTTCAGAAAGTGTTGATTACTAAGATACAATATTAACCCTATGTTGAAAAGTGTAACTAGGATCAGTATTGTTATGCAGATAAATCCTTCTTGCAGACAAGAACGATCTCCCTAGTATCCTAAGGATATCTAGAAACAAAAAACCAAATGCAAACCATTTTCTCTAGATCATTTGTGATTCAGAATTATTGATCACAAGGTACGAGGACATGCCCCTACCTGAAGTCCAACACTTGCTGAAATCTTCTATCCAATCGCTCCAAAAGAGGTCACTTCATCATGTGAAACCTACAATCAAAGACAAATAAAAGGATTAAAATCACCTGCAAAGTATAATAATTGAGAAAACACTAATCTATCTCAGTGATCAAGAAATCTAAGAATTTAATTACTCAAATAGATACATGAACAATTCAATGAGAAAATGGAATCCATTTGTATTAACTTGTATAATAAGAAGTAACCTTACAACCTTTCACCTTGATGTCATACAATTTTTTCTAGGGTCCTGAACAATTGTCCTCTCTCATATTGACAAGCCTTCTTCTCTCTGAACTAGCATGAAGTTATGGACATGAGCATGTGATCATTCTCATATCAAAAGTGGTTAGTATAGAGAGTATGCTCTCTTAATAATTTCTTCAGCAATTACCACATATGTGTCTCTACACTTGAGACTAAAACATGAGCTCAATTTATAGGGAAATAGAGGTAGTTTCAGTTCCATGAAGAGGGGGATAGATTCCTCTCATGAAGGGATTTGAGCTCCATATACCAAGGGATAAACTCCATGAGTGAAGGGATAGAGCTCATGAGTATAGGATAAAGCTCGAACTGAACGCGCTTCTAGAAGCTTCCAGTTGGGAGAAGATTCATCCAGCTGGGCTTCTAGAATTTATTTTTTCCTTTATTTGATTGTTTACGAGGGTCCGCAGGTTTTATAAGCAAAAAGTGCAGGATGTGCCACAGGAAAGGGCTAGGAAAAGTGCGGAGTTAGACTTTTTAGGGTTTTAATGAGCTTTTCTCCAATTCCAAGACTTGGTTTAGGAACATTAGAATTTTTGACTTCTAAGAGAGCATAATATAGGTAGTGATGAACCTATATATACAGTCAAATGTCATGGTGAAAAAATAACGTGTAACAGATTTCCCCCTAAAGTGCGAAGTCTGAGGTAGTTGTGAAGAGTGAAGTGCTTTATCTTTCCGAGGATTGGATTTCAGACATACCGGTCGAAAGCCTGTAAAAACATTTAATGCAAACATATATATGTATATCATCGTTGAGGTAGGCATTCCCACACTTAGATCAAAACTAAATACATGTTTTGGTACATAACTGATTTTAAAATTAAATCAATAGTAGACACAGCATGGACACAGCCATCTGTCATAAGTAGTCTACTGTATCATGAATAATAGAACTCCTTGCAGCCTGGATGGTGGAAACTAGATCCAGGGTCTTGATTTCTGCTTCCCAAACTAGTACGATTCTATCCATGCGATTGATTGCATCAAAGTCGAACATGGTAGAAACCACTTGATTACCATTCAATGATTTGAACTGTTAACAAGTGTGAGAGAAACCACCAATAATGAGAATGGCTCTCAAAGTAGTCAGTACAATCCAAAAGTGTGAATGAATAATTTGCAGTCGAACACTTCACGGAATCATTCGATCAAAGGTCAATGATACAACCTATCGTTGAAAGCAAGAAACCTGCCATTAGGGCATGCAAATCACAAGGTATTGATAGGATTCTAGATCAACTTTCTAGATGATGAACTTTTGTCGATAGAAAGTGACCCGTCGTAGGAAAGCCCACGACACGAAACCATTAGATCAAGTTTTGAAGAAATATTTGCAAGGACTGACTCAGGGATATTCAACGCGAATGGAGAAAAATGTTTACAATGAATGGTTTATTTGAACTGTCTTTTGAATACATAATGACATTGTAGATGGTTTGGTAACAATTGACCTAAAGCTAATACCCAGAAACCGGTTGAAAACTTTCAATGTGGTTTGATTAACTGTTAGACAAAGGATTTTCCCAACCCAGGTACAAGTGTGACTAAAGTGTTGTGTTCAAGAGTGGTATACTTCTTTTAAAACAAGGGTGACAACTAGATTCCTTTTCTCTTTTTTCCCCCCACCATTACTAGCAAGTACCTCTTTATTTTTGACAAGCTTGAGGAGGATAACATTTTCTTGTTGTGTATGCTCATCCTTCGGATGAGTCCATATTAGTATTAAAATTGAACCCTAAGAAGGAGTGGTTTGGTCCTATTTGTAATCGACAAGTCTTTTTCTATTAAATTTTAACGAGCCCAGTATAGGAGAAACTCAACGTTTTTCAGTTTTAGGGAGTCAGAAGAAAAACACAAGTAAACTCTTTGGTTGTACTTTTTCGTAAATTTAGTCTCTCAGGCCCAAAAAGGATAAAATAATTCAGGAGAGAACTCTATTGACCATGATTATTCAACGTATAACTTTTTCATAAATAGTCCATTTCATTCCGGAAAAGGGGTAAACTTATACTAAAGGGAAGACTGTTCATTTCCTTTAACGAGTTTGAATAGTCAAGTACTCGACGATATTTTCATATTTAGAGAGTTTGAAAAGGGCTTAAAAGATAACTCCAGGGTTTTTCTTTTTCGTAATTTTAAAGAGCCCGAAAAAGTGATAAAAGTATACTCATTTGGCCGACTTTTAATTTAATTTACGAGTAGGAAAAGACAAAAAGAACTTGGCATTTTCATGTGTTTTACGAGAATGAAAGATAGCAAAATAATCTCGAGATTTTCATGAGTTTAATGAGTCTTGAAAATAATAACCGAAATGGACTCAAGATAGGTTTCATTTTTATACAAGCTTGAAACATAGGAAAAATTATTCTTGAGAGTGGTTTCATTTTTACACAAGCTTGAAACGTAGGAAAAATGTGCTTGAGAGTGGTTTGTTTCATTTTTACACAAGCTTGAAACAAAGAAAAAATCATGCTTGAGATAAGTTTCAATGCCCTCCAAGCGTAACCTGAAAGAGCATATGCCCCCTAAGCTTCATTTCATTCACCTAAGTGGACTATTGGTTACTAATAGGTGGATGGAATGAAGGTTCATTTACGAGATCAAATGAAAGACTCGACTTGACACTTATGAGATCTAATCAAAGACTCAACTCAATTAGGAGAGGATTTGTTTCAATTTTTAATGAGCTTGACACAGGAAAAGAACTATGCTCATTGCTTGATTCATTTTTTAACGAGGTTGACACAGTAAAAGAACTATCCTCATGACCCGATTCATTTTTTAACGAGGTTGACATAGGAAAAGGAACTCTCCTCATGACCTGATTCATTTTTTAACGAGGTTGACATAGGAAAAGGAACTATCCTCATGGATTGATTCATTTTTTAACGAGTTTGACATAGGAAAAGGAACTCTCCTCATGGGGACCTGTTTCATGTTTTAATGAGGTTGACACAGGAAAAGAACCATACTCAATGGCCTGTTTCATTTTTTAACAAGGTTGACACAGTAAAATAACTATCCTCATAGGGACCTGTTTCATTTTTTAACGAGGTTGACACAGTAAAAGGAACTCTCCTCATGGGTCTGTTTCATTTTTTAACGAGGTTGACACAGTAACAGGAACTCTCCTCATAGGGAACTTTTTCAGTTTTTAATGAGGTTGGCATAGGAAAAGAACTATCCTCATGGTGACCTGTTTCATTTTTTAACGAGGTTGGCACAGCAAAAGAACTGTCCTCATCACTGATTCATTTTTTAACGAGTTTGACACAGTAAAAGAACTATCCTCATGATTGAATTATTTTTTGACGAGGTTAACGCAGTAAAAGAACCATCCTCGTGATAGGCTTGATCATGGACTCCAACTGGAATAAACACATGTCAAGAGACACCCCTCGATTATGGCTTCCAAGAGGTCTTCATCAGATGGAAGAAAAGTTATCTGGAAGGAACACATGTCAAGGGACTCAATAGGGATAAGAACACCACGTTAAAATAATCTCATAGGGTTTGCCATTTCAATTACCAAATCTAAGTCAAAGGAAGTTAAGCAAACAGTGAGAGACTTGCTTGCATTGGTAACTGAAAAGATAGGACTGGTTGCCACATAATTAACCTGTGGCAGGGTGGATACCACTTCTGGATAAGGAAAATTTAGGGGTGTCGGATTATTGGTAGTCGAATCAAGACTATCGAATGAAAGTTGATCAAGAGTCACAATGTTTCCATTGTGAGGGAAAGACATCACGTGAAAGAGTGTCGATACGACAAATTTCATTGCATAGACATAGTCTCACCCAAGGAAAAAATTGAAATACAAGGGGCCTCGGACTACCATAAGATCAATACAGACAGTTTTACCTTCCAAGGTAATAGGAAACTTAGGAAGGATCCCTAAATATTCACTAATGGTTTTGTTAAAATCTAACAGATTATGTGTAACAAGCTCTTGCTGAGAGGAACCCAAAGCTTGCCAAGCAGTTGAGGATAAAATACTAATAGAAGCACCTTCATCTACATTCGTGTGACGCAAATTCTTACCACAAACCTTCACAATGATTTGGAAATGGATAGAGGAAGGAAGATGAGGTTCTGTTAATCTTCTCCAATCAAAGGAAAAGACCTCAGTACTTGGAGAGGGTTATGTGGAAACATGTGAAATTCCCCTTGGCATACAAAAATCTGACATAACAATAAGAACCTAAGAAGTATGAATTTCACTCTCTATAAGGAGAGTGGGATCGACTGAATCTGAAATCAATTTGACCACTTGATCAACTAATGGATCATCAACCTTAGTGATATGAGTTTCACTCTCAAATGGGAGAGTGGGATTAACTGTACTTGGAATTAGATCAATCACTCCGCCAGTTGACGGTAGGGTTGGGAGAAATTTTACGGTAACCAGTTGGAAGTTTTTGCTGTGGAACAGTAAGGTTTTCCAACAATTTTGAGGCTTCATCCATGTGAGGGAAAATGCGAGTTTGATGACTCCCTTTTCATAACCTACAAGGAAACTTAACTTTACCCTTTTCCCAGGAACCTGACAATCACTAGTTGATGGATCGATCGTTAGTTGATGAGATCTTTCTGACCATACTTCCAACACCTTAGGAATACCAGGACATTTGATAAGTAAGTGGTCACCCTTACAAAGCTTGCAAGGGTATTTGGGTTGCAATGCATTTTGGAGGTTTCGACAACACTACCAACACTTACAGCCATGGTTGGTTGGTTGACGTCTTTCTTATCTTGCTTCTTCCTCTTCTTCCCTTTCTTCTTCTTCTTAGCCACCTAGTTACTAACGTCAAGGCTTTTGCCAAGCGAAGATGAAGAAAGGGAGGAAGACATGTTGGGCGAAGAAGATAAAGGGTCAACATGAGGTTGATCATGTTGAGATGGTGGACTTTGTTGAGGTGAAGCACCCAATTGAGGTGAAACAATTTGTGTATTTGAGGCCAACGAAGTTGAAAATAACCATACCTGTAAACCTATGGTAAATCAAGGTAATGACAATGTAGCCATATAAGGAGGACCAACATTTCCAAATCAAGGAAAAGTACTAGGATTCTCGTTAAGAGGGGTTCCTTGGATGGTAAATTCTGGAATTGTTGCCATTATATTCAACTTCGGTGAATTTATTTAAAAATATTAACAATTCAAATTCACAATCCACACCTAAGGTCTCTAAAAAGGTAAAATCAAACAAATGAACACGCGCTATCAAATATAGGAGTCAAACCACACACAAATAGTATGTTTCCACAAGAACAACACTAGTTGGTGATGAAATCCAACGTCGTAGAAGTTAATATGGAAAACTAGTGGTCAGAACAGTTACCCTGACAACCTGCTTAATGAAACAATCAGGTGCAAGTAACTCCACTATGCCATCTCAAAGTGAAGTGCACCCTCCGAAAATTCCAATTGAGTCTAGTCAATGTCTGCTCCAGGTACAGTGGGACCTTCTTTCCACTGCCACCTTGGGAAAAATCCTAAAGATTATGGCCACTAAGGTCACCAACTGAGACAATTATACCTGGGGGAACAATCTATGATCCGATATACACACAATGGCAGAGTAACAAGCTTAATCCCCTTGAAGGCTCCTTGATACAATCCAAGGTTTACTAACAAGTGACCCCAGGATCCTCGACAATGGTCTATTCGAGGTTTACTGTTTTTAGTACGTGCACATCTGCTATCTTTCCCAATGAGATAGATACGATTACCTCACTGGTTCTGACATGATATCATGCTTGACTCTTTTAAGAAGAGCTTCCCAGAGTACAAATGCAAAAATTAGAATTTTTCCTACTGCAAGATGCTATTGTTTGTTTTAACTACTTTGGAATGTTATCTACAACCTATTTCGAAGCACTAGCCTAAAACTAGATTGGTGAAAAGAGCCCTAGAAAATGTAAAAAATTCTAGATGAATTTTATTAAGCGTTGTGTTATTTGGGCTATTATTTCTAAAAGGTAAATGGATATGAAACCAGTGGTGTTATGACCTGACCCAAAATTGAATGCAATCGAATATGATAATGTAATATTTTCAATTCGATGAATCCTAGCTAAAGTAAGGAGAGAGGTTCCATACACTTCCAACAATACAGAAATTGATAAATAAGAGAAAATATAACAAATTCTCTAATGCACTAATTTTATGAAGAAAAACTATTGATTTTTTCCAGAATGTAAACTATGCAAATGTAATCTATTCACAATTCACTTGAAAACTATGCAAATGTAATTTATGCACATTTTTCATTCATATTCTGAAAATGAAAATTCTAATTATGCAAATGTGATCTATGCAAGATAATTCTCAGACACAAGATGATTCTAATGTAATCTAAAGAACCAATCAAGTGTAAGTAAAGAAAATTGGGTGGGAATTCCAAAGGTCAAAAAACAAAAACACTCAAAGGCGATTAACACTCAGACACAATTTAGCCCCCTCGGCGAATGAGGCGGAAATGTTTTTGCAAAAACAAAAGCAAAAATATGAAAAATTGTTAAGAGACTGAGAAAAACCTCTAAGTAATGACCAAAGGAAATCAAATTAAGAATTTCTCAAAAAAGAGACTCAAAACACCCAATTAACTTAACAGAGACTGACACAAAAGTTGCTGAAACGAAATTCACACATAAGATTTTGACAGTCAAGACAAATTGGGGCAAACATAGAGAATCATCTGATCTAGATCCTGAAAAGAGAATTTTTGTTTTTTCAATTTTTTTTCAAAGGTCCGTAAGTTCTAATGGAGAATAGAGTGGTACCACACTGTTCTGAACTAAAAACCGTGGAGGTTATCGAACTGTTTTTAAATAAAAACTACAGAGGCCAGGAAAAGTACAGAAAAATAAAAATTCAGCTTTTCTTTTAAGGTATTCTCAGAAGTTATGTACCCAACCCAGTTTCAGACTAATCAAAATCAGAAAACTCTTTAAACTCAAACTGAAAAAATAAAAATGAAAACTAAGTTCTAGTCCCCAGTGGAGTCGCCATTTTGTTATGCGGATAAATCCTTCTTGTGGAAAATAACGATCTCCCTAGTATCCTAAGGATATCTAGAAACAAAAAACCAAATGCAAACCATTTTCTCTAGATCATTTGTGATTCAGAATTATTAATAAAAAAGTACGAGGACATGCCGCTACCTGAAGTCCAATGCTTGTTGAAATCTTCTATCCAATCGCTCCAAAAGATGCCACTTCAGCATGTGAAACCTGCAATCAAAGACAGATAAAAGGATTAAAAACACCTGCAAGATATAATAATTGAGAAAAAACTAATCTATCTCAGTGATCAAGGAATCTAATAATTGAATTACTCAAATAGATACATGAACAATTCAATGAGAAAATGGAATCCATTTGTATTAACTTGTATAATAAGAAGCAACCTTACAACCTTTCGCCTTGATGTCATACAGGTTCTTCTGGGGTCCTGAACAATTGTCCTCTCTCAGATTGAAAAGCCTTCTTCTCTCTAAACTAGCGTGAAGTTATAGACATGAGTGTGTGATCATTCTCATATAAAAAATAGCTAGTATAGAGAGTATGCTCTCTTAAAAAAAATTTCAGCAATTAACACATATGTGTCTCTACACTTGAGACTGAAACATGAGCTCAATTTATATGGAAATAGAGGTAGTTTTAGTTCCATGAAGAGGGGGATGGATTCCTCTCATGAAGGGATTTGAGCTCCATATACCAAGGGATAAAATCCATGAGTGAAGGGATAGAGCTCATGAGTATAGGATAAAGCTCGAACTGAATGCGCTTCTAGAAGCTTCCAGTTGGGAGAAGATTCCTCTAGTTGGGCTTCTAGAATTTACTTTTGACTTTATTTGACTGTTTATGGGGGTCTGCAGGTTTTATAAGAAAAACGTGCGGGATATGTTGTAGGCTATAGAGAAAATATCTGTGGATCGACAGGCAAGGACTAGGAAAAGTACGGAGTTAGAATTTTTAGGGTTTTAATGAGCTTTTCTCCAATTCCAATACTTGGTTTAGGAAAACTGGGGTTTTTGACTTGTAAGAGAGCATAATATAGGTAGTGATGAACCTATATAGACAGTCAAATGTCATGGTGAATTCATATTAACTATGTAATTATGTATTTATATAAATAAGAAGACAAAGATAATAAAATTTATTTTGTTGCAGTTGCTTCATGGGTTTCGTGAGCAAGTTTTTATTATAGGTCAATAGACTTCTTCTTGATGTCTATTAGGGTTTGTGTTCTGTTTATAAGTGTAATTAGTGTCATGTATATGAACAGCCTAGTCATTAATAACTGTTCCAAGACCTTGTCATGAACCTTGTCGAAGAATGGCTCATAACATCCCTCAAGCCAACCCATATTAAACATTGAAGATAAGTGATGAAGTCGATCTATATATAGTGGGAATTTCGGCCTACAATCTTTTTGTATGGTCGGCCTAAAAGGAAGGAAATATGCCATATATATATATCCTGACTTGCGATTCATTTGTAACCAAGAAATTTGTGGATTTCAGAGAGTACTCAAATACGGATATAAGACATAAGTTTGCGGACTTGAAAATGTAGATCAACAAGTGAAACTTCATACCAGTACAGAGTCAAAGTCAAAGGTAAATCTGGCATTCGGATCAGGGTTAAGGAAGTGTTGATATACTACAATAGTTTGGTATATATAGAGTGAGGTGCGGATGTGTTTTGGGGTGATGTATAGTTTCATTATAGTGAAAGTATGTTAAGGAAGGTAAATCATAGATTTAACTTCCTGATGTAAAAAATAAAGGGAAAGACAACATATCCCAAGTGAAGTAACCTCAAGGTAATAAGAAGTTAAAGGTCTTGAGTGACCTAGCCTAATATCTGAAGAAGTTTGTGAAAAGACACTAATATAGAGAAATAATAAAGATACTTGAAGATCAATCAAGGAAGGAGTGTTTGAGAAATCGAGTCAATAAAGATAGAATTAGAGATCAAGTTCTATAGAATTGGTGCAAGGTAGTGTAGGTTGGAGCAGAAAAGAAAAGGTCAGCATTGGAGATTGACAAAGGAGAAGTAACAAGGTCTTGGAAGCATTACTAGGTCAAGAGTCTGAGTCTTGTTCATGGTACTTGTCATTTGAAGATCTACAAGAAGAATTCCTTACTAGTTTTCCTCTCCAAGAGGGAGAGGTTTTTCCCTGGCTCTAGGAGCCTAATTTTTATGTCTCATGTATTTTGATAATTCACTTGATGAAATACTAAATAATCTAAAGAAGGGAAGACATAAGTAACTCAAGTAATCTCACAAGTAATTATCAAGAAGATAATTTGAATTAATCACTATCGCTCCAAATTCTCAACATGGTTTCAGAGCTAAGGTGATGAAAACAAGGGCTACTTGACAAAGAAGATACTCCAGGAAGCAAAGATCAAAGTGTGGGTTGAAAAGTTAGATCAGTTTGCAAGGAAGACTCTCAAGCTATTTCAAGAAAGATCTTCTATCTCATTCAAAGGATAAAATCATTTAAGAAAATAATCTTTGCCGTCAAAGATTTACATTCAAGACATTGTTAGAAGAGGACATCATCTTTTGAAGATATCATTTATCATCAAGGATCCGAGAACATCTACATTGGAGATTTCAATCTTAGAAGAAGCTCATGACTTCATCTTCATCATCGTCAAGGAAGCTGCAAGCCACTGTGCTCAAGTAATTATCTATGACCTTACTCAAATTTGTCGAGATGACTTATTGTAAAGAGAGCAACAAGCTGGTTCGCCCATCAAACTTTAGTGCATGGAAGAAGAGGACAAATTTGAATTTAATTGAAGACGAATTTATGGAATACATTGAAGGATCTAAAATTCAACCACCAAAAGAAGATGCGCCAGCTCATGCCAAGTAGATGAAGGGAGAAATCAAAGCCCAAAGGATTCTCATAGAATCCATTAAGGATTCACTCATTCCCTATGTATCAAAACTAAAGTTTGCAAAAGAAATATATGAGAAACTAGTGGAGATATTCTCTTTGAGTACTACAGGAGAAGCAATCTCTCTGAGACAAGAACTATACAAAACGAAATTGTCAAGAGAAGAAGGAATCACTTCATAATTCATGAGGATTTCTGAAATAAGAGATCAACTATAGGGAGAAGTAATGTCTGATACTGAGATGAATACAGTGGTGTTGAATGTTCTACCAGAAGAATGGGGAAACTTCACTTCAAGTTTATATGGGAAGAAAGAAGTGACACCATTCCATGATTTATGGTCTCTATGTAAAATAGAGGAAGCAATATTGAAAGCCAAAGCTGATACAAGATTAAGTGAAGGGAATCAAGCCTTTGCAGCCATATCCATGAAGAAAGGAATATTCAGAAAATTTGGTCCTCAGAATAAAAGAATAAATATGGAAAAAGTACGATGCTTTGAATGTAATGAACTTGGGAATTATAAAAGAGATTTTCCTAAATTTGAAAAGGACAAAAGAAAAAGGGAAGAAGCCCATATCTCAGATATGAGGGAAGAACCTGATGCAAAGAAATATAAGAAAGAAGAAGCGAGATATTTCTATTATGATTAAGATCATATTTTTTTTTAAGTAATGTTTATTGGTTAGTATGATAGGAAGAAATGTATGTTAATAGCATGATGATAGAAGCATGGTAGGAGCTTTTGGTGAATCAACTCTTAGAAAACCTCACTGATAACAACACTGATGGAAGGCACACATCAAGATCAAGGGTCATCCTGGAAACTGGTGCTAAAATTTTTTAATGGAGTTATCTATGAATTCACTAATAATAAAGAAAACATAATGGTTTCATCAAGAATTCTATGTTACAGAATTATGGGATGTGATGACATATTGATGAAGCATGTCAAGTGAATGAAGCTCTTCAATCTAGTGAAATTACTACTAGATGACTCAAAGGAAAAAGGTATGAGGTCTATATATATATATGCTGACACTGGATGTTGTGAAGTCATGTTGTGTTTTTGGGAAAACCCAACACCCCCCATTTTTGAATTATGTACTTCAATAATGGGGACCATTTTTATTAATTTCGGCTAAGCACATTTTATAGTTTTCATTTAAGTTAATTGTCTTACAATTTTTTCATTTTTTCCTTTTCGTAGAATTTCCATTTTGATTGTTTCATTGAATCTGTTTTTTCACAAGCTTTTCAATGATACTTGTTTTTCTCCATTTGGTCAACTGGTTTGTTAATGGCGCTCTTTTGAAGGTTGATCATTTGTGTTGCCTGGGTTAGAAAAATGTATAAAATGTACCAATATTTCAATTTCTGTAGTTAAAATAGTCATTCATTGTAGATATTAAAGTTTATTTAATTTTTACTAATTTTTTATTTTTCACTAACGGTCTTACAAAATGACCCAACTAAATTGTACAATAGACGAAATCACGTTTCGAAATCTTGGTAATTTACTCCAACTTGTTATTTTTTTTCTAAATCGCCAAACCTAAAACCCGAAATTGAAAAATGGATGAAGTCCAATTCGTAAGATGGTTAATCTCACATGGGTCCCATTCACGTCCCTTCTCTTCCTTCCAAAAAACAATCCAATAAAATTTGCGATTTTCTTATTGCAATAATTTTTTTTTTTGCGATTACGAAATTATGATATCACAAATCACATATCACAATTTTATTTAAACACCTCAAGCTCATCCCTCAAAATATTTGCAATGTGCGAATTTTTAGTTTTTTTGCGAAGGATTAGCTTTTTTTTAACATATGATTTGGTTTGATTTGAACTCCTTATATCTCCCATACCTTCACTTCACTCCCCCTCACATCAACTTATCTCTCCGTCCACCTCATCCTCCACTCCTTATCTCTCCACACCTTCCTCCTTATCCCTCCTCATGCTCAAGTAACTTCCATTCCTTCCTCCTCACAACTCCTTACTCTCGCCTCACAGGTTTACATTATGTTATATGTTTTGAATTAATCTTTTTAAAAATATATATTAATATTATATTTTAATTATAACATTTATATTATAATTTTAATATAATTTAAACTATAATATTTAATATCTTAATTAATAATTAAATCAATTTTAATTAGTTTAATTTTAGTTACAATTAATTTATTAATTAAGATTAATAATGTAATTAATTAAGTATTAATTAATAGATAATTATAACTTAATTTAGAATTGGATTGTAATTAAAATAGATTAATAATATAATTGCAATTAATTAGTGTTAATTAATAAAATATTATAATCTAATTTGAAATTAGATTTTAATTTAAAATTGCTGATTTTTAGCCTAAGCAATAGAAATTCCAGAATTCTATCCATTTTTATATACCAACTTTGGAAGTTCATAGGTTGAGTGTTACTTGGCCAAATTAGGCCCGAGAAGGCTCACTGAATAGATAAAATAATGAAGATTATTTTTGAAGTGGTTTGATTTCCAAATTTGATCATTTATTAGGTCTAAAATGTAGCAGAAGATCAAGTTTCGATTTTTTTTAACAAAACTAATTTCTGAGTTTAATTTTCAGCATTTTCATTTGCCCACAACTTCTTCTAGGTGCATATCCATTCGTCTATGTTCTCCTTGGCCAATTAGATCATCAAATGCATCAATTGAAAGCTTAGATTTCATTTTTAATTATTTATTTAATTAAATTTGATTGGATTTGTTTTAATTCCAGATTTGAAATTTTGATTTTATATTTGCATTTTAATTATGTTTTGATTTATTTTTTCAGGAAAATAGTTGAAGAGATGAGAAGACTTCAACAATTGAAAAATATAATTTAGAATCAATGAAAATTGATTGAGGAGAACCACTATTCAGCAAAATTTCTTATGAAGAAATCCTTTTGTAAATATACTAAATAGTAGATTGTAGAATGTAATAGGGGCTTCTCTACTCTGCAATTCAGGAATTCTTGAATGCACTATTTTATAGAGGATTTAGAGCTGTAGGGTAAAGTAGATAAAACTCAAATCTGGGTATTATTGAGGTATTTTCTTTTGCATGCTGAATTATGTATGGAGAACGAAGTTTGTACTATTGCAATTCTAATTTTAAAAACAAAAGCTCAAGCATTGTAAATGATTGTTGGAGATCGGAGTTAGAGAAATGGTTTCAATAATTTGGTATTTATAATACTATTGTTTTAAACACTGATTTCATTTTATGATAGCAAGAATGTGTCATTTTATTCATTTTTGTGCACTATTGACGATGTGAGTAATTTGTCTCAATTATATGTTATTATTTATCTCTACTCTTATGGGTTGAATTCTAATTTCTAACTATTTACTTAGAAATATGTCTTTTAAATATCGATTTAACAAATAGTGATATGTAGTGAACTATTTCCTCATATTATTGTTTAATTATTTGAATTACTGATTTAATAATCAATATAATTTTGTGAACTACTTCCTAAATGTTGTTGGTTGATTATCTTAGTTAAGATTTTTCTGAATAGGATGTGTTTTGGTATACATAATATCAGTTAATTGAACTATTTCGTTAATTTGATATTCATCATAAATCAGACATATTTAAATCTCAATCATTTAAAATATCTTACTTTCGGTTGGCTTAGATCTATATCTATCTAATTGAGATATGATTAGGATAAATTTCCTTTTGCTTGCGTTTTAGAATAACTTTGCATTTAGATTTAATTCTATATTCCTAGAATTACTCTTCCCAGAGAGGAAAAAATTCAGTTGTGACTTGGTTGAGCCCCAAATTAGTTTAAGGATCACTTTCTTGTTTGATCATCAAGAGAAATGATATGATGTCTCTTTCCCATTGGTAGACAAAAGTTATATTTTAAGCCATTAGACACTGAGAGAAGGTAATTGGACCTAGTTAAACCAATCAGAACCACCATTCCAAATGGAAAATGAACTTCTTTAAGGTCTAGATCGAGTGTTCATCTCCTATGTTCTTTCAACGAATTTTTAGGTTTCAACATTTTGGTGCTAGAAGGAGGGCCTGAAACTTGTTGTTTATTGGAGTCTTTGTATTTTAACATTTTATTTTTATTACAATGGCTCCTCTAAAACCTCTAATTTGGAGTTTTATATCTAGACGTGCATCTTCCAATACTCCACTAGAAATTGTAAGACATTTGTCTAAGGTAAAATTTAATGATAAGAGGAATACTTCTACATTTAATCATGCTTTACAATTCATCGAAATTTTTTCAAATTATGATTTTCAAGAAATTGATGAAAGTATTTTATGCAGAATTTTTACTCTTACATTCTTGGCAAAAGCCAGAAGTTGGTGGCAATCACTTCCAGTTGCCTCAATTCACAGTTGAGATCAGTTTATTACAATATTTCTTTGTAAATTTGACAGCTATGACTACGAACAAATATGTAATGAAATTGAAGATCTACGAAGGTTTGAAAGTGAGTTTTTAATTGATTTTATCATTAGATTTCATTTAAATTATTTAAAATTTAAAATTGAAGACAAGCCTTCGAAAGATGAATTATTAGATTGGTTTTAACATATTTACTCTCTTCCTTTCATTCATAATCCATGTGAAATTATTTCAAACTTTTCTCAATCTCCTTCCAATTTCATTAGCATAATTGAGAGTTCCAATATGGAGGTACAAACAAATGATGATGAAGTGGTCTCTATCATCTATGATAAATTCCTTCATTTAGTGCACACTTCCTACAATATTGATAATGATCAAGGTGCACCTTCACATGTTAATGAATCTCAATCACAAAGCTTGGAAATTTTCACTAATCAACAACAAGAAGATATTAACAGAAATCTTGAAGAAGATACCGCTTTGAGATCTGAAAATCAGTGTGAGTTAAAATCACAAAATCATAGCATAATCCAGCAAGTATAAGCAGCAATTAAAGTTTCCAATAATACACAATTTGCTGTACAAATTTTTGAATTCTTTTAAGATGAAAAATTCCAAATTCAAGACAACAAAGCAACATTCTTCAAGAAATAACAATTAGCCAAGTAAATGATCTTAAATCTGAAATTTGCAATGAAGAAAATACAGAAGAGTTCTCAAATAGATACATTTTCAAATGCATTTTTTCAGATTCATATTTTTCCCTTTATCCTGATAATTTTTCTAATGGCAGTTTATCCTCTTATTTCCTTAAAGATATTTCAGAAAATAGAGAGGTTGATCTAAATGAATTGTTGACTATTTTTTATCAAGATAGAGAATTAATTATTGATCATTCTTCTCGTATTAATGAACATGAGCTTAATATTCCTTCTTATTTTGATACATTAGGTGAGATTGAAGGGAATTCTAATAAATGTCATGAGGTCATTTATGATAACTACTTTGAAATTGAGGATATTGATTTGTCTCTTTTACAATTGAATCCTCATGATCAAAGCCTAATCACATGTGAAAATGATGAACAATTTAATTCAGATTTTTTTTCAAATAGTTCTCATTTTCAAACAATTAATCATAATCATGATTTCAACACTCAAGATACCGTTTACTGTGAAACCAGCTCCAAAAATAGAAGAAAAGAGATATCAATGCCTTAGAAATAAGCCACTTCGAGGGGGCAACCTCCAATACATTATATGAATGAACAATTCTTGGATAATACAAATTACAAAACCTAATTTCTATTTATAACAATTCATGGGGCCACAATGTAATCTTAATGGGGCCACAATGTATCCTAGCTGACCTAACAATAATAATTTAAGAGCACAATAATAACAATATGGGGGTTACAAGGGTACAATAATAACAAGGGGGTTACACTAACAACAATAAGGGACTATACTAGTAATATAGGGACCTAACATGCTCCTCTCCTTCAAAAAAGTGTTGTCCTCAACGCTTGAGTAGCTCTGGGTGCTTCTGTATAAAATTCTCATCCTATCATGTAGAATCTTCAGTGGGTAAGTTCTTCCACTTGATGAGATACTCTAAAATTAATCGATTTCATAGCTGTCGAGTTCTTGTTTCCGTGACCACTTCAGGTTCCAATATGATTTTTCCTTCCTCATCAAGTTCTGGCAATATTGTTTGAACTAGAATATTTTCACCTATAACCTTATTTAAGCATGAAACATGGAAAACTAGATGCACTCATGAAGAAGCAGGAAGCTCCAATTTGTATGCCATAATACCAATATTTTGCAACACCTTGTAAGGACCATAGTACTTTGGCAATAATTTTTTATCCTTCTTAGCTTGCTTGAGGGACATTTGTTTGTATGGTTGTAGCCGTAAAAATACCTAGTCTCCTACATCAAAACTTCTCTCGATGCGATGTTGATTTGACTATTGTTTCATTCAATTTTGTGCCAAATTTAGGTTATCCTTTAAGAGCTGGAGAACTTCTTGTTGATGCTCGATGTGATCTTCCACTGCTTGAACATTCGAAGTTTCTCTTAAAGATGATGTGATGGATGGTGGATCATATCCATAAAGTGCCATAAATGGGGTCATTTTTGTTGCAGTATGGAAGGAAGTGTTATACCTCTATTCAACGAGAAGTAACCACTTGACCCATTGTGTTTGTTTATCAGATACAAAACGTCGAAGATATCATTCCAAACATTTATTTACTATCTCGGTTTGACCATCGGATTGAGGATGATAAGATGAGCTATGAGCTAATTGAGTACACAAACAAGAAAATAACTCCATCCAAAATTTCCTGTAAAAATGGGATCTCTGTTGCTCATAATAACCCTTGGGTTTCCATGTAGCTTTTGAATTGTGTCCATAAATGTAGTAGCAACTGTACTTGCTTTAAATGGATGAGATAATGCACAAAAGTGTGCATACTTGGTAAGCCTATCAACTACCACCATGATGACACTCTTTCCTTTGGAATTAGGTAAATCTGTGATAAAATCCATTGAAATCTCCTCCCAACGTTGAATTGGAATGGATAAAGGTTGTAGAAGACTCGGGGTTTTAATTGTCTCAACTTTATTCTGCTGACAAATCAAACATTCCGCCACAAACTTTTGAATATCAGATTTAAGGCCATCCCAAAAAAATTCTTTCTTCACCTTGTGGTAAGTTTTTAAAAATCTCGAGTGTCCTCCTAAAGGAGAAGCGTGCAATTCCAAAAGAATCTTTTGTTTTAGTTGGGAATTCTTACAAAGATATAAGCGATATTTGTACCATAAGGAATCATTTTTCCAACTAAATGTATCAGATGTACTAGGATCTTGCTGTAAATTTTGAATGAGTGTCCATACATCTTTTTCCTTCTTCCATTCATCTCTTGCTTCAGTTATCCAATCTGGTTGGATAATAGAAATGGCACAAAGCAATGCTTCCACCTCTTCATTCTTTCTTGAGAGTGCATCTGCAACAACATTAAGCTTTCCTTTTTTGTAGATTATTTCAAAGTCATAACCCAACATCTTTGTGACCCATTTTTGCTACTCTTTTGAAGATAGTCTTTGTTCCAAAAAGTGTTTAAGACTATCATGATTAGTTTTTACCTTGAAGTGTCTTCCCATTAGGTAAGTTCTCCATTTCTTTAGTGCATGCAATATTGCTAACATTTGTTTCTCATAATAGCTTTCTGTAAATACTTTCCTTTGATTGGATGAATTTAAAAACCAATGGGCCTTCCTTCTTGCATTAAAACATCACCAATTCCATTTCCCAAGGCATCACATTCCATAATAAAGGTTTTTGTGAAGTCTGGCGTAGCTAAGACCGGTGCTAGGAAAATTGACTCTTTAAGATGTTCAAAGGCCTTAGTTGCTTCAGGAGTCCATGAAAATCCATCTTTATTCAATAATGTTGTTAGAGGTGCTATTATTCTCCCATAATTCTTAAGAAACTTGAGATAATACCTTGTTAACCCAATAAATCCTCGCAACTGCTTTATGGTTATGGGGACTTTCCATTCTTTAATGGCTTTAATTTTTTTAGGGTCTACCTTAACACCCTCGTGAGATACAATATGACCCAGATATTCGACCTCTTGTACTCGAAAGAAACATTTGGACGTTTTTGCATATAATTATTTCTCATGCAATAGTTTGAGCACTCTGTCAACATGTTGAACATGATCCTTCCAAGACCTATTATAGATTAGTATATCATCAAAAAATACTAGCAAAAATTTCTAAGGAAGGGTTTGAAAATGGAATTCATCAAGCCTTGAAATGTAGAAGTTGCATTGGTAAGGCCAAAAGGCATGACCAAAAATTCAGAATGACCCTCATGAGTTCGAAATGTTGTTTTCGGAATATCTTCAGTCTTCATTCTAATTTAATGATATCCTGAATAAAGATACAACTTGGTAAAATAAATTGCTCCATGTAATTCATCCAATAATTCATCAATCATAGGAATGGGAAATTTATCTTTAATGGTGAGCTTATTGAGCTCCCTATAATCCTGACACATGCACCATGATCCATTCTTCTTGTGTACCAATACTACCGGAGTAGAGAAAGAACTTTGACTAGGTTGAATTATACCAGCCTTTAACATTTCTGCAATCATACGTTCAATTTCGCTCTTTTGGAAATAAGGATATTTATAAGGCCTGATGTTTGGAGGAAAACTTCCTAGAATCAAATGAATAGCATGATCATGATCATGAATAGGTGGGAGTCCTTTGGGAGTTTCAAAAACCTTGGAACGATTGTCCAATACTTTTTGGAGATATGTAGAAATAGATGATTTTGATGTTGGAACTTCTAGTGAGCATAATTGTGCAATTACGCCTCGTTTTTCTTTCTTTAGAAGCTTTGTCATGACATTAGAGCTTATTATCTTTCCTGTCTTCCCTACAATACCCCGTAATTTGACTTCCTTTCCTTCTGAAAAAAAATTCAAGAAAATTTCTTGAAAATTAAAAGCTACTGTCCCAAAATATTGTAACCATTGTACTCCTAGTACAACATCAACACCTCTCATAGGAATGGAAAGCATTGGACTATTCAATACATATTCCCCCATGGTTAGCTTTATATTATGGCATTTTCCAGAGAAATTTATAGTTCCTCCATTTGCAACCATCACTTGACATTTTGGTGCTGGGTATATTAAACAATTCAATTCCTTAGCTACCTTACAATGAATAAAATTATGGGTACTACCTAAACCAATCAACACTATTAACTTTTTCTTCTTGATATGTCCTTCTATCTTGAGAGTTTGAGGAGTGGTAATTCCTGCCAATTCATTATACGACATGGACGGACTTATTTCTTCCTCTTCTAGGGTTGGTTCCTAGTGTATATCTCCTTCTTGTTTAGTTTCTTTTTCCTCTTCACAATTTATGTAAAATAATTTCTGCTCAGCGCACTTATGACCCTTAGCGTATTTGCTATCACAACTATAGAAAAGCCACTTTTTTCTTTTTTCTTCCAATTTTTGTGGTGTCAACCTTGTAGGTTGTGGAAATCTAGGAGTAGCAACACTTCCCTCTTTATAGAAATGAGTGGTAGGCTTCCTTGTCGCCATAATTTTACATTCAATTTTTCTTGCAAACCTGAATGCATTCTCCATTGAATCAGGTTCCAAAACGCAAACTTCATGTTGGATGTTATGCTTTAAAGTACTTATGAAGAGATCAATCCCATGTTCCTCTGGAATATCAGTTACTCTTATATTCAATTTTTGGATGTCCTCAATGTGCTCCCCCACTAAACCCTTTTGTTTGAGATTTATTAATTGGCTAAAGAAGGTGTTTCTCTTTGTATCCTCATAATGTGTTATCATTTCCTCCGTAAAAATTTACCAAGTGACAATTTTTTTACGGGAGCAAAGCCATCGATACCATACAAATGTATTTTGTTCTAAATGTAAAGTTTCAATGCATAATTTTTGTGTGTTTTGCACATTATTGAGATCAAAATATTTCTCCATCTGTAGTATCCATGTTACAGGATCCTTTCCATCAAACTTCCTCATATCCATTTTTGGAATATGATGGTTCTTCTCGCCAACATTAGAGTTTATGAAATCACGATTAACATTTATTTTGTTCTCATCATGAGTTTCCTCTATTATCTTTTCACCATTAGGAAACATTTGTTGTATCAAAATTTTCAAACCTTCCATGTCGGCTTTTAGATCATTCTTCATGTTTTCCTTTTTTCCATCGATCTTAGCTTCCATGTCATCCATTTTAGATTCCATGCCAGCTTCCATGCCATCTATCTTAGCTTCCACGCCATTCTTCAAACCATCCATATTATATTCCACACCTTTCTTCAAACCATCCATCTTAGTTTCCACTCCTTTCTTCAAAACTTCCATGTCATTTTTTGTTGCTCTTTGCGAGATCGAAATTTTTTGCACTTGCACTTGTAAATTTGATATGTCATATTTCCATTCTTCATCTTCATGAGTCATAGTAGAGCCTTATAAAGGCTTAATGGGTGTTGAATTCTTTTTATGGGGCATTTTAGAACCCAATATTGAAATATATTCTACAATATGCCCTTGGAATCAATTCAACTTGATTCTTCAAACAAGACTTATGCAATTCAGAAAAAAAAATACACACCTTTTACTTGCTTTTGAGGAGCTCGATATTGCAATTGACTTATCTCTATACTTGCAGATCCTCAATATTTGAAATTCAGCCCTCTAGTAGTCCTCTGAAGCTTCTTTCAAATGCCACAGGTCTGACTTGATTTGGATTCTTCAAGGAAATGTTATGTTCAATCTCCCACAATGACCTAATTATTGACTGGTTCAATAGAGCGAACTTGTACGACTTGCCACGTGTGACTGTTTACTCCTTGGGCTTTGAAATTTATAGACAGGAAACTACAATCCGTGTACGTCCAGTCAATTTTTATAGAATGCCAATCCGATGCTCAGAGAGAGAGTTATGAATATTTTCCCACGCTCACCTCTTTGAGATGAAATTCGAGAGCCTAAAAAAGACCTAAACTCCAAATATCATATCTCCAAAAATATTGCGAACCAAGCTCTGAAATTTTGCGATGCGTTTCCTCAGGATTTCGGCTTCTCTCTTTAAAAATTTCAGCTTCTTAACCTTCGTAGAAAAAAAATTATAGAGAAAATTCCGCGATGACCTTTTTAAGTGAAATTCAGAAGCCTGCAAAAATCCCTAACTTCAACAGATCACATCTCCGAAAATATTGTGAACCAAGCTCTGAAATTTTGTGACGATGTTCCTCACGATTTCAGCTTTGCACTCTAAAATTTTAGCTTCTAAACCTTCTTAGAAAACAAGTTATTGCAAAAATTCCACAATGACCTATTTGGAGCAGCAAAACCCTAGAATCCAAAGCTCTGATACCAAATGTTGTGAAACCAGCTCCAAAAATAGAAGAAAAGAGATATCAATGCCTTATAAATAAGCCACTTCAAGGGGGAAACCTCCAATACATTACATGAATGAACAATTCTTGGATGATACAAATTACAAAACCTCCTTTCTATATATAGGAGTCCATTGGGCCACAATGTAATCCTAGCCGACCTAACAATAATAATTTAGGGGCACAATAATAACAATACGAGGGTTACAGGGGTACAATAATAACAATAAAGGGGTTACAATAACAACAATAAGGGACTATACTAGTAATATAGGGACCTAACGCTGTTTCAATCTATAATTTATATGACGATCAAGCTCACATTCTCATTCAAAGTCATAAACCTCTCTAGAATTCACAAGTTGGTATCAAAAATTATTCTAATTGAATTATTCTGCCTAATTCTTATGAAGAGGAAATTTCTTTAAGAGAGTCTCAATTATGTTATAACAATAATTGTAACACTAGTGTAAACTATGATTCAATTTTGTTATTATTCCATAATTTATTTTTAACTTCAGATTTATTTATGTTTTTAGTCGTAAATTTTTAGATACTTTGTGCTGGCATATTGAGCAGCTCAATTTTGAACACTCGATTGATGCATTACTTCAATGGAAAAATGAAGAATCAAATTATAATTGTAAACAACAAGAATTATTAAACTTTCAATTGATGTTTATTCCTTATCAATTACTTCTCACTTCTCAAAAGCAGTGCCAACAAGAGAGTGTATTTTCACAGTATGACCAGAAATCTAATTCAATTAATAATATTTTGTTGGATCTATTGGACTTCCACCCGTTTTTCATTGATTCATTTGAAAGACATTTGGAAAATTTTCCTTCATGGAAGATCGTTAATAGTTTAACACTTTCACATAACACTAACAAATTTATGCATGTCATTATATACAAAAGTTCATTTCTACATCCTGGCCTGTCATCCACTCTTTTGAATCTCTCCAAATCAATAATGGAAATCCATCCAGATTTCTATGATCCAATTGAAATTCAGTTGGAAAAGGAATTTCAAGAGAAGGTGATTTTAAATAAGATGCTAAGAATAAATGTACATATTGTCTTTAGATTTAGTTTTTTTAGTTTAATTATATTTGTATTTTTGCTACTAATGTTTCACATGTGCATACATGCAAGATTAAAATGCTTACATGGTTACATTGGAAGTATGACTATACCTAGTCATTATTCCCTCGGTTAAGCTAAAAATAGGAATAGATTAATTTTCTTTTTCGTTTGAATTTATTTCATTATTTCATATTTTCAATAAAGCAAGTAATGAATACGATTTCTTTTGGTCATCTCATTTCAATTGTAGAAAAACAACTTAGATAATTTTTAGAAGCTCTTGAATTATCACATCATACAAAATCGTCAAGCCTTCAATTGTCTGTTTTTTTCAAAATTCATCACATTAATCATATATGAATAATTTCCAGAGAATAGCTAAATCTTGGGAATATTTGATTCACGATTACTTTTGAAGAGATAATTTTCACCACTTTTTCCCTCTAATGTAAATATGAAATGGATGCAATTCAAAAAACTCATTACTTAGCATTTTAGATCAAATAAGTAGGTGATGTTGAACATATGAAAATTTTGAGAAAATTTGGGAGAACTTGAAGCTTCATGAGGTAAAAGTTATAGTCAATTTCTTCCAGGTATGTGTTTACATGTTCACCACCATTTGTTCTTTATTTTACTTTTCAAAGGTCATTTCTTGTTTCTATTTTGTTTTGTTTGTAGGTCTCCATTAACTTGATTATGTAGATCTTAGATAAGCAAGTAACGAAATATTTTTAAATCCGCAACATGTTCATGAAAGTATTTATATTTCAAATAAAATTTGAAGGTTGTATAATTTTTCTTATATTCATTTAAACCTTGATAAGTATTAATAAATTGTTGGAGGAATCATATCAGATCATTATATTTCACAACTCTCTTCATAAGAAAGTTATGATAAAATTACTTTTCGATGAGATATTCCGACAGTTAATTAAATTATTAAAGGGTTAATTATTTTAAAGAAAAGTTAAATCAATCACTTTCTTTTTTGAATTAAATACTTTAAGAAATCATTGGCCCACATGTAGCACATCATATATCGCAATTCACATATCAAAAGTTCTGAAATGAGCATACTCCAAATATCTCTGATCCCCCGATATTCCCATTCCCTTCGATCACTGATGAAATTTTCATTCCGATTTCACATCATCCGTATCACAATATTCTGTATCGCAATATTTATTCAAAGACATCTATTACCATTTCCCGATAAAAAACCTCTGATGCAAGTCTTTGTATATTCCTTCTCGCCCATTTTCTGATAAAGTGACTTGTTCAATATTGTGATGTCCACACAACTTCGGACCCGATACGACATTTAAACTCAGTTCTGAAAGATATCATGTCCATTGATAAATCAAAATTTTTATAAGGACATGTTTAAAATTTCCGATGTCCCAGATCCGAAATGAAATTAAATCCATATGATAAAACTATCTAGTATGTTCTTCATCGCAAATTAACATATCAACAATGTTATATCTCGTGCTCAAATCTTTCGATCACCAATTTCTTATAAATTCCAAAGTCGATACCACTAATGAATCACATCATTTATCACATTTTCATTATTGCAAGAATAATATCGGCGTCTCCTATCTCTAGCATAGTTATTATTCAATCTCCGATATGATTATTCTCCGATATTGCAATCTCTCCATCGTCGTTTCTCATTGCACATGCTCATATCACAAATTTTCCACCCCAACAATTATATCGCATCGCAAAACTGAAATGAGGTTTTGTCCTAAGATACTCCAATGCAATAGACATCGATGTATGTTTCTCCACCATCGTCTTTTAATTATTATAGAAAAATTTCAACCACATATCGAAAAAGGTGGAAGTTGCATTTTTTAAAGTTATGCATGGCAAAGAATCTCAGAATGTAAAACATTAGCCAAGGCACTGACCTATACGATGATTAATTCATATTTTTAATTTTCATTTATTTTGAATTTCGCTCCATACTTATCATATAAAGATTCAAGTCCTCTTCATATATTGTTACATTATTCAGGATTTTGAATCAATTTCAATACCTTGGGGCTGATATAAATTCAAAATCGAAGAAGCAAAGAGAACATTCATCGCTACAATTCATAAAGAAGCATATCTTCATCCTCATTTATGATGGATTCGATTTATTTCTGATTTCTTGAACACGAAACATTGATTTATTTTAGTTTACTGCTTGTTTTACTTTAGATTTAATAAATAATTATTTTGGGTCAATAAAAATTCTTCATGCTTTTAATTCTAATTAAAGGAAGAAGTTAACTTGTATTGGAGAAAATGATACCTCTCAAGTAATATTAAATGCAATTCTCCAATGGTAAGTTTCATGTGCTCACGTTCATTTATTTTCATTTCTTCACTTGTTTCAGTTTTAGTTTTTCTGATTTTGAAATTTGTTTTTGCAGGTCTTCATAAACCTTTCAGACCTCTACCAGATCAGTTTTGGTATTCATTCTCTTTTGTTTATTTTATTTTGAGATCGTTAAATAGAAGCAGTAATGAGCCTCATCGAATCAACTAAATTGGGAAGTTTCTGGACCTCTAGTCTTTATCTTTAAATCATTACTTTTATTAGAAAATAGTTAGGATGATTTTATGTAGGTTTTTTTTGAAGAAGAAAAATTTGCAATAGAAGGAGACTTCTCATTCAACGTATTATCTATCATCATTTCTATTCACCCTCTACATTTTGAGAGCCTCATTTCAAATAACTCTACAAGATAAAAAACTTTAAATCTCAACATAGGAATGAACATACATATGTTTATTTTCTTTTATAATCATTTGTTGAGAAATTTGTATCAACAGTCTTGTTGGAGTTTATCTTTTATTTTTTATTTTCTTTTAGTTTTGCTTTGCTTTCTTCATTTTTTTCATTTTCTGATTTATTTTGTACTTTAGTTTAGGAATTATTTTCCTTTTCTTTCGATTTTGTTTTGGTTTTGGTGACTCTGCCATGATTGATGTGAAATGTCTTTTTCTTACCTAACAGTGATTGAAATACATGGGAAATCTTTTAATCTATCCATTTAAGTGAATTTCATTTATCATTAAAGGCATATCTTTATAGAACCATAAAGCCATCTTGCTTTAAATATGTTTCACGGAGGAACACACATCCTTTCTAAGTAATTGAGTTTATTTTTTCAAGGAAATAATTGATTTGAGTTTAACACAATGAATCCCTCCCACCTCTCCACATAAAAGCCTCTGATTGATAGTTGCAGGAAAAGAATTTGGAGTAAATATTATGAAAGTATCATGTCCATTAAACATAAATCTCCATTACCATCCCACCTCTTTCACTCAAAAACATCATAAATTAAAAGCTTGCAAATTTGCTTATCAAAAGTGTGATTAAAAGAGGAAGCATGGGAAATACAAGTAAACTCGTTGGGGCTATAGACGCTCGCTGGCAGCGGGACTAGGCTTGTATGGCATAAAAGACAACTTTGTCAGGGTACTATTCAGGCTCGTTGGCAGCGAAGCGATGTAAGAGAAAATCATAAAATGGATATATTATTTATCAGGAACCCCTATCTCTACCTTCTTTTATTTTTCACATGAGGTAGTTTTAAAACAAAATTTTCCCAAATTTGGATTCATCACTTTTACTCGAGTCTATTTTAAGTACTTGTCTTCACAAAATCATATTGCTTAATCTATTTATGTGAGACCTATGGAAATGTTTTACTGTTAGACGATTTCGTGATTTTCATTATTTTTAACCTTTGCTAAATTGAATTTCATTATCTTTAATTAGAGATAACTGATCCTTCTCCTGTGTGTCGTCATTATTGTAGGGAAAACCCACACCCCCCATTTTTTAACTATTTACTTCAATAATGGAGACCTTTTTTATTAATTTCAGCTAAGAACCTTTTATAGTTTTCATTGAAGTTAATTGTCTTACAATTTTGTCATTTTCTGTTTTTGCCGGATTTCCATTTTGATTGTTTCATTGAATTTGATTTTCACAAGCTTTCTAATGATACTTGTTTCGCTCCATTTGGTCAATCGGTTTATAAATGGCACTCTTTTGAAGTTTGATCATTTGTGTCGCTTGGGTTAGAAAATGTATAAAATGTACCAATATTTCAATTTTTATAGTTAAAATAGTCATTCATTGTAGATATTAATTTTTAGTTAATTTTTACTAATTTTTTATTTTTTACTAACGGTCCTACAAAATGACCCAGCTAAATTGTATAATAGATGAAAACACATTTCAAGAGTTTGGTAATTTACTCCAAATTCTTCTTTTTTTAACAAATTTCCAAACTTAAAACCTCGAAATTGCAAAATGGCTGAAGTCCAATTCGTAAGATGGTTAATCTCACGTGAGCCCCACTTCACGTCTCTTCTCCTCCCAAAATACAATCCAATAAAATTTGTGATTTTTTTATTGTGATAAAATATTTTTTGTGATTGCGAAATTGCAATATCGCAAATCACATATCACAATTTCATTTAAGCAACTCAAGCTCGTCACTTAAATAATTTATGATGTGCGAATTTTTAGTTTTTATACAAGGGGTTAGATTTTTTTAACATATGGTTTCGTTTGATTGAACTCCTTATATCTCCCGTACCTCCACCTCACGTCACCTTATCTCTCCGTCCACCTCATCCTCCACTCATTATCTCTCCACGCCTTACTCCTTATACTTCCTTATCCTCACGTAACCTCCATTCCTTCCTCCTTATAACTCCTTACCGTCACCTCACGTGGCTTACATTATGTTATATGTTTTGAATTAATGTTTAAAAAAATATATGTTATATTTAAATTATAATATTAATATAATATTTTAATATTTTAATTAATAATTAAATCAATTTGTAATTAGTTTAATTTTAGTTACAAATATTTTGTTAATTAATGATGTAATTAATTAAGTATTAATTAGTATATAATTATAACTTAATTTAGAATTCGATTGTAATTAAATTATATTAATAATATAATTTCAGTTAATTAGTATTAATTGTTTTTGGTAAATTAGGCTACTTCTATATTAATTTGAAAATTGAGATATTACATATGTTATATGCTGGGTTGGTAAGTTGTGCTTAACCAATCCCAGTCTTGGCTACTCGATTTCGAGGTTGTCTTCGTGGAGGAAATCAGCCTAGAAAATACTTGAGATGAGAAATTACAAAATGCGCAACAGCGCTGTTGTATCTAAATATTACAAAATGAGCAAAAGCATAAGTATATCTTGAGATTCCTTGGTAGTAGTATGCATGACAAAAAGCATGGAGGAATTTAGTAGCTTCGTAGTCCTTAGGCTTCTGCACCATCATTACTGTTGGGTACTTCCTCCTTTATGGGGTAGGCGTATGCCTGCGCAACTGCTTCCTCTGAATTTTCTTCTGGATGCGTAGGTTTGGGTAACGGTGAGCACAGGATGGCGGACACCGGATACTCCGCATCAGGTACGCGCATCCAAATGCCTTCAGAATCCATAATCCAAACATCTGTTTCATTGTCTTCATCCTCCTGAGCTGGTAGGGGATCATTCTTGCGAGGCAGGGGATGCACTTGGTGCGTGATGGTAGACTTTCAGGGACTGCATCTACCTCTCTACGTAGTTTGGACAGGGGAAAAATCCTCCAACTCAGGATCGGGGCTCTGTCTAGCATAGTTTCCATAGGAGGAGCCTTCAATAGACTCCAGATGGTTGTCCATTCCATGGTAGTAACATTGAGGGAGAGCCCCTCTCTGATCGTCGCGGATGGTTCTTTGGTGCAATCTGGGAGCCATTACTTGCAGAAGCTGAGGAATGGCTTCACTGGAAATATGCGCAATAGGGGGATAGAAAATATTGGAGACTAGAGGAGCAGAAGGGGTAGGGCTAAGCTGCGCAGGCTAAATAGTCGCAACCCAAAGGGGACTGCACAGCGAGACTCTGGGAGGAGGGTTGCGCGACGAACTGGTGGCGAAGGAGAGAAAGAAAATAATAAATAAGAAAGACTAAAGGAACTTACTGTGAGTCTTAATGGGTTTAGGGTCCATCCTTTTATAAGGTCTGGGACACATGTGGGGAGGTGGGTCATGAGTGAGCCTACCACGTAGCTGCATGCCATATCTAATTCCCTGAGTAGGCTTGAGGGACGAGTTATGGCTATTTGTCATATTAGTCTTGTTAATTATTAATGATGATTGCTGCACAGGGGTACCCTGGAGGGGTCAACACGGTACCAGACATCTCTTCATCATTCCTTATCCCATTTCTCGCATACGGATGTAGGTTAACGGTTTGAGGATCTGCATCGGGTGAGGCACTGCGCGGTAGATCTCCGTCCTCAAGGGCATGGGAGAGATGATTGTCATTCGTGACACTTCTGTCACCCGCATCCAGGGAATTAACTAGTACTAATTAATAAAATATTATAATCTAATTTAGAATTAGAATCTAAATTAAAATTGCTGATTTTTAGCCCAAGCAACAGAAATTCCAGAATTCTATCCATTTTTATGAACCCAACTTTAGAAGCTCATAAATTGAGTTTTACTTGGCCAAATGAGGTCTGGGAAGGCTCATTGGATAGATAAAATCATGGAAATTATTCTTGAAGCAGTTTCATTTCCTATTTTGATCATTTATTGGGTCTAAAATGCAGCAGAAGATCAAGCTTTGAAATGTTTTAATAAAACTAATTTCTGAGTTTAATTTTCCGCATTTTCATTTTTCCACAATTTCTTCTTATTGTAAATCCATTCGTCTATGTTCTCCTCGACCAATTAGATCATCACATACATCAATTGAAAGCTTAGATTTCCTTTTTAATTATTTATTTACTTAAATTTGTTTTAAATCCATATTTGGCATTTTGATTTTATTTTTGCATTTTAATTCTGTTTTGATTTTTTTTTTTGAGGAAAACAGTTGGAAAGATGAGAAGAAGAAAATCGCTATCAATGAGAAGACTCCAGCAATTGAAAAATATAATTTAGAACCAATGAAAATTTATTGAGTAGAACCACTCTTCAACAAACTTTCTTATGAATAAATCATTTTGTAAATATTATAAATAGTAGATTGTAGAATGTAATAGGGGCTCCTCTTCTCTATAATTCAGGAATTATTGAATACACTATTGTATAGAGGATTTAGTGTTGTAGGTTAGAGGAGAGGAAACTTAGATCTGGGGATTGTGGAGGTTTTTTCTTTTTCATGCTAAATTATGTATGGAGAAGGGAGTTTGTACTATTTCAACTCTAGTTTTAAAAGCAGAAGCTCAAACATTTTAAAGGAATGTTGGAGACCAGAGTTAGAGAAATGGTTTCAATAAATTGGTATTTATAATAATATTGTTTAAAATACTGATTTCATTTTATGATAGCAAGAATGTGTCATATTATTCATATTTGTGCACTATTTTCGTTGTGAGTAATTTGTCTCAATTATATGTTATTATTTATCTATGCTCTTATGGGTTGAATTCTGATTTCTGAGTAACTATTTACTCAAAAATCTGTATTTTAAATATCGATTTAAAAAATAGTGATATGCGGTGAACTATTTCTTCATATTATTTTTTAATTATTCGAATTACTGATTTAACAATCAATATCATTTTTGTGAACTACTTCCTAAATGTTGTTGGTTGATTATCTTAGTTAAGAGGTCTCTGAATAGGATGTGTTTTGGTATACATAATATCAGTTAATTGAACTATTTTGTTAATTTGATATTCATCATAAACCAAACATATTTAAATCTTAATCATATAAAATATCTTGCTCTCAGTTAGGTTAGATCTATATCTACCTATTGATATAGGATTAGGATAAATTGTAGAAATTTTACAAACATATGTATATCATTGGATTCAATCCGATAAAGCGATTTACTAAAGCTAGATACTGAATCTTTCTACAAATCAATTGCGGACAATAAACACAATTTCCAATCACATTAAGTGATCTTAAATTGATTGTTAGTTTTTCTCGTGCTAATATCAGTTTCAGATTTAAATAAACATTGCTTTGGTTTGCTTATCTATTAAGAGTTTATCCATGAGCATGTGATTGTCTAATCATTAAACTTGGTGAAATTTAATCTTTTTCATAAACTCAAAATCATAGAAACTAAATGTTGAACACCAGCATATAAGAACACAGCTAAAACGAATAACAGAGATCAATACACAAGTTTTTGATGAAAGATTTCACCCCTCTCGGGCTACATCTCCTTGGTCCAGCTTCAAGTGTGGGCATTTTTATTAGTTCAAAATGTGAAAAATTATTGTTTATAGTCTCATGTTGCCTCTGCAACCTGCTTCAATGGCTCCAAAACATCAAAATAAACCAGAAATGACTCTTTGTGAGCTCATTTTGGTCGAAAATTGCTTGAGTTATGGAAAAACCAATTTTTCCTACAAATTATCCTCTAAAACTGGGATTCTGCAAGTTAACATTCTAAATTTGGTAAGGACGCCTAAGAAGGCGCCTCTTCTAGTTGGACCACCAGATTAAACTACGCTGAATTAGAGATAAGCGCAGTTAATTATAGGATAAGCATGGCTTATTTTTAAGTGCATTTAGTGCTAATATTTGCATTAATTGTGGCTTAATCATAATAGTCATGGGTTAATCTATATTTAAACTCCACTGGTTTGCATGGTTAAGACGTCGGTTTTAGGCACGTGACCACATGGGAGGGGGCTGGACCGCAGGGTTGGTCCCCTTCGGACCTCCATTTTCTAACGCGTTAAAATTTAATTGTTGTCATAGATGTATATGGGTAAGACCCACTATGATAGAAGAGTTGCTAAGTCAGAAGGTTGGCGGGTGATAGGTCTGGAGTTCGACCCTGACCATCACCATATAATTTTTTTTAAACACATAACCAATTCCGCCTCCAAAGTTGGTCGGTCCACCAAAGTCACCTCCCGCTAGATAAATGTAGAGCCACCTCCATATATAGTTAGCATCCACCGATTGTAGGTTTAAAAATTAGGTTATAATATGTGTGTGTGTGTGTGTGTGTGTGAAATCTGCATTGTCTCAACCTTGTCAATAAAACATAATATGCACTGCAATTCATAATGAATCCCAACTTACCATGCCATGGGGGGGTACATGGCATGCCACATGGGCCTTCTCCATTGGCCCATAATTGCACCATAATAACATTGCACCAATAACAATAAAAATTCACCCTTAGACTTAGGATAAAAAAAAATTCCTTCTTAGTCAACATTGGTGAATCTGGTTGTGCCACTTGGCATAGTATCATTGGTTGTTTCTGGAGAATATTCCCTCTGAAGCTAATTGGACTTGCCACATCATTTATGTACCTGTTCTACCCATTTTTTGCCTGTTTGGGAAAACAAACAGTAGGCCATAATTCCCTCATACGAACTTGGAATGCTATGAAACAAGTTGCGTTGGGATCTTGGAGACGAGCTCTATCCAGGCATTCAAGTTTGAAGCATTTCTGAGCACTTTCAATTTTGAGCTTAATAATGAGCCTTAGATCATTACTCCCCACTAGAAGCCTTTTGGACCCCAAAAGATACTATCAAGTGTTCAGAAAGTGAGGGTACAACTCCCTCACTCATCCAATCTCCAACCATTTTTCCTTTGAATGATTTTGACCCTTGAGTCCCACTCTAAGGTATTCAACATTCCCTCTTCTTGAAGTTCAGATTATTCTGTCAAGTATGAGACCTTGCTGAAGTTCATCAAGATATTCTGGTGAAAATTCATCTATTGATGGAAACTGAATATGTTCTCCTTGATCATCAATCAAAGGAGACTCAAACAATCTCAAATTCTCAACATTAATGACAGAATAAATTTTCATATAAGGAGGAAAATCTAGCTAGAATGAATTTGTACCAATCTTTTCCAGAATTTTAAATCGACCATAACGGATTGGTTTTATATTTTTACCTTCCCCTTGCAATCTTTCTTTGCTTATGTACAACCAAAATTCATCACCAACTTGGAATTTGTGATCAACCTGGTGTTTGTCATGCATTTCCTTGTAGCTTCTTTGGCTCTTTTCAAGTTTCTCTTTCACGGTGTGATGTATCAATTAAATTTGATCAATGAACTTCATTGCCTTATCTATGTCACTATTACCATCTATAGAGACATATTTTTCAAAGATGAAGTCCAATGGTGATCTTGGAAAATAACCAGAACATGCGTCAAATGGCGATGTGTTTGGGGAAGAATGTTTTACCTTGTTGTGCAAGCTTAAAGTAATGCAACTGTTCATCACACAACTTGGGATGCTTGATGCAATAACCTCTAATAAGATGAATAACGATCCTATTCACCACCTCTGGTTGACCATCTATTTTCAGATGAAATTATGTACTCTTCTTCAACTTTGTGTCCATCATGTCCCATAATTTTGACCAAAAATTCCCAAAAAATCGAGAATCTCGATCACTTACAATAAAAGTAGGAAGACCAAAATGAACCCAAAAAATTTGAAAGAAAATATTAGTGGTTTGTTCAGTTGTAATGGTTTTCTTACATGACATCAAAATACACATTCTTCTGAACCTATCTACCACAACATACAAATAATCATGACCTTTCCTTGACATAGGAAGACCACCTACAAAATCCATTGAGATACTCTCCCAAGGATGTGAAGGAAGCGGAAGTGGAGTGTACAATCCAAGCTTCATATTTCTAGGCTTACTTGTTGCACATAAAGAACATGCTATAATAAAATGAGATACACTATCAATCATGCGTGGCCAATAACAATACCTTTGGAGATTCGCTAATGTCTTGCCTACACCAAAATATCCTGCAATAAATGATGTATGTGCCTCCCTTATGATATTGTTTCTTTCTCCCTGTGGAATACATAACTTGCCAAAGTGATAAAACAAACTGTCATACACATGATAATCTAACTCTTCATTTTGGTTTCCTTGACTCAAACTCTCATACACATCTTGAAAATCACTATCATTTACATATTGTTCAATGTAACTTTCATGCATAATGGAATTGTGCTTGAGTATAATAGTTGAATTTACAATAGTCCTAGAGAGAATATCAAATACCTTATTATAGATTCCCTTTTGAACCTGATAACCAAATCAAATTGTTGTAGAAAGCCTATCCATCTGAAATGTCTTGATTGCTGCAACTTTGAATGTGATTGTAAGTATTGCAATGGATGATGGTCGGTATGGATAATGGTCTCTTTCCCCATCATGTAATGCTTCCATTTCTTTACACTTTGTACAAATTCATATAACTCTTTATCATAGGTGGGATATTTAGTCACAACTGCATTAAAAATTTCAGAATGAAATGAAATAGGCTTACCATGTTGCATGAGCACTGCTCCCATAGCATAATCACTTGCATCAGCTTGGATCTCAAATGGATGTCGAAGATCCAGAAGTCCTACAACCGGTGTTGAAATTATCTTTTGCTTCAAAGCATCAAATTTTTTTTTCTATACATCTCCCCAATGGAAGACTTTCTTCGCACTTGTCAATGCATGTAACACAACTATAATAGAAGAAAAATTAGCACTAAATTTCCTTCAATACTATGCTACCCCTAAAAAGCTTCTTACCTCTGTAACTGTATTGGGCTTAGGCCAATTCATAATGACATATACTTTGGAAGGATCAATCTTCAACTCACCTCCTCCAACAATGTGTCCCAAATAAACCAATGAAATCTTACCAAACTCGCACATTGACATATTTAAAAATAATTGCTCTTTTTTCAAGACATCAAGTACCTTATTCACATGCCTGAAATGTTCTTCTCTTCACTTGTTGAATATGAGTATGTCATATAAGTAAACAATGAAAAAGACATTTAGAAATTATCTAAGTACTTCATTCATGACTCTCATGAAAGTAGTTGGTGCATTTGTTAAGCCAAATGGCATAACTAACCACTCATACAATCCTTGTCTAGTTTTAAAAGAAGTTTTACAAATGTCCTCTTCAGCTATTCTAACTTGATGATAACCACTTCGTAATTCTAACTTAGAGAAATACTTTGCATGCTCTAACTGATCTAGCAAAACATCAATGCATGGGAGTGGGTAGTGATTCTTTACCATGATTTTATTCAGTGCACGGAAATCTATACACATGTGCCAAGTCCCGTCATTCTTTGGAACCAAAACTGTTAGTGAACCACATGCAAAATTATATGGGTGTATGATACCTTTGTTCAGAAATTCTTGGATTTGATTCTTGATTTCCAAACTCTCCATAATTTACATGTGATACATACCAATTTTTGGAAGTGGAACATCATACTGTAGCTAAATCTCATGCTAAATTCCCCTCTTTGGTGATAACCCCTTTGGTTATTGAAACATCTCTCCATGATGACTTACCAAATCAAACAAATTAGATTTCAATTTGTCATCACATCCATTAAAAGATTCATAGTCAACATCATCCTTTTTCTTGATCATGATAAGGAAAAATTTGTTACTTGCATTTACTAGCCTCTTCATTTTCCCCACATTAACTAAAGAAATGTTCAGTTTCTTGTGATGAGCTCTCATAATATACTCCACCCCATTCTTGAGAAAATGATATTTTTTCTCATGGTGATAAAACACCGCTTTCCTGTCATATAAATATGGAATTCCCAAGATAATCCCGGAAATTTCAAGTGGAACCACATCTAAATCGACTTCATCAACAAAGTTTGCAGTAATAGAAAATCTAAATATGTTAGGTCCCTATATTACTAGTATAGTCCCTTATTGTTGTTAGTGTAACCCCCTTAAATGTTATTATTGTACCCTTGTAACCCCCATTTTGTTATTATTGTGCCCTTAAATTATTATTGTTAGGTCGGCTAGGATTACATTGTGGCCCACTAGGATTACATTATGGCCCCCTGGACTCCTATATATAGAAAGGAGGTTTTGTAAATTGTATCATCCAAGAATTGTTCATTCATGTAATGTATTGGAGGTTGCCCCCTCGAAGTGGCTTATTTCTAAGGCGTTGATATCTCATTTCTTCTATTTTTGGAGTTGGTTACACAACAAAATATGCATTTCCCTGTAACCTATAAATTAGCATTCTTAACTATCCAATGCAAAGGGTATGGTTTATGATCTAGTACAGTTTCAAGGTTAAGCTTTTTGACTAACTCTTCTAAAATCAAGTTTGCTTGTGACCCCATATAAAATAATGCATCAATATTTGTATGATTAGAAATCACTCTAACATGGAACAATTATATTCTTGTGTCTTCATTTGGAGTGTTTTTGTGACTATTTGAGGAACTATAACTTGCTATGGATTCCTTTCCTTTGTTAACCATGGCGATTATATTGGTCTCATCTCCTGAATCAGATCCAAGATCTTGTTGTGTAGTGGCAGTAGGCTTTTGTTTCCCTTTATTATTTGTTTCATTGGCCTTAATTCAGGATGTTGTTTCCAACAGTGGGCTTCATCATGCCCCTCTTTGGAACAATGTTTGCATGTATTTTTCTCCCCTTATTTCTTGATACTTGCATTCTTCTTTCCCTTGTATTTTCCTCCCTTCTCTTTTCCCTTACCCTTGAATGGCTTCTTCTTACTACCCTCTTTAGGAATGTTTTTTCCCCTTGCTTCAATATGTGTGGCTTGCACACATACTTCAACTAAGTTGTTTGGGTTAAACATAAGTGTTATGCGGAATTATGAACTATAGATAAATTAAATTCCCTAAATGTGGTGCTATGCATTTGGAACAATAGATCAAAGACTTTGCAGATACTTTATCTAAGAGAAAAAATACACACAAAAAGATAGAGGAACTTACTTGTGATCCAAGCACTTCCTATTATCCTTCTATCACTTTTTTTGTAGCTTCCAATCCAACTTAGATCACCAGACTAGTTCCTACAAGTATAAACACTAAAAAACAAAGAGATTGCAATATACAGATTCCTATTTATCTTAATCAGTTAAATCAATTGAACATGAAACATATATATCTGTTAAGAATCCATCATATGAAAAATAGAAACATAAACAGACACATATATGGAAAAATGAGTAGCAATCTTTATTAATGAGTAGAAGGGGGAGGTTACAACCAACGATCGATTTGATGTCACCAGCTCTAGGATCATCCCAACCTCATCACAATCAACATCTCACCAGTATCATATCACTTCTATCACTCTCTCAATTGAGAATCCAACAACATTTCTTTACCAAATTTCTTCCTTCCCTAGCACTAGGATCTGTGCTCAATTTATAGGACAACTGAAGGTAGTTTCTCAATCAATGACTTTATAATAATAGGCAAGACATGTTCCCAAGATTAGAGGTGTTATATGGACACATGGATTTGAATTTTTACACATATGGACTCTTCTAGAAGGCACTGGCCATGTGGAGATTCTGGAACAATGAGAATTTCACTCCCATTTGACCAACACACTCTTGAATGTCGGGAAGTGCATTGTAGGGCACCCTTGAATGGAGGGAGCTACATATGAAACACAATTAGTCCCTTGAGAGGCAGCGTTGGTGAGCTCATAAGTGATATAACATATACTTCAAAACTTGGAAACCTTGTAATAGAAGTCATGAATGGTTTGTTCTTATCTTAGGGCATGTAGCAAATGAAATGATAGGGGATGATAGACCCTATTTAATTGGTCCTGGGGATGATTTATAGTTTGACCAGGTCATGGGGAATGATGCCCAAATTGACCTATAATAGATTTCCCCTAAAGCATGAAGTCAGAATAATAACAATATTTTTTGAATGAGATTATTTATGACATGATGGGCTGGAACTGAAGCGGAGTGGCGACTTGCATCAATCTTACAATACATTACATCATGATATTTTCATATTGATCAGGAATTTTTGAGGGAGGCATTCCCATGCTCAGCACATAAAATATCTAATAACATGTACATAGTGCAGAAAGTCCTCTACATTATAATGTTGCTTAATACAGACATGCCTATAGATATAGGTCCGTGATCGGATGACGATCTGTATGTAAGGTCATCATACAAATGATGTGTAAAACAATCCTGAAACCCCATCCCGGATGGTTGAAACTAGATCTGGGGTCTTCTTATCTAGTTCACTCGATCGTTTGGGTACAAGTCTAGCCATGCAAATATATAATTTTTAGTCGAACATGGTAAGACATCGTTTGATTACCATCCAATGATGTGAGTTTTTAACAAACACGAGAGAAACACCATTGATCTTAATGGCTCTCAAGGTACTGCAGTACATTTTGTAACGTGTGAATAGATGATTTGATGTCGAACACCAAAAAAAATATTTCGGTCAAAAGTTTGGAAGCTAGGATCTTGTCGATGTTGTAACAAGCCTCATGGTACTGGAAAATTATGTTTCTAAGTAAAATTCTTGGATGATTATTTGACGTTGACAGGAAGCCACTTTATCGCGAAATGAGAGTTACTGATCTCAGAGACAAAATGTAACTTGGTATAGCAATGTTCAGGGATGGTTGTCATGAGAATGAAGATTTATGAGTATTGTAGAAGGATGAGTATTCATTGGATAACTTTTCTTGAACATATCGGCGACACTGAGATGAGTTGGTAGCATTGACCCAAAACCGAAGTGAATGTATGATGAACCATAGGTATGAATGAACCGTCAAGAATATTACCCAACCCAAATAGTCACAATGATGGAGTGAGGTGTCAAGTTAAATAGCGACCTGCTACTATAAAAGTTCTATTCACTTTCCCAAAATTTCCTTGGACATTTGTCAACCAATAGATATTTATTTTTAACAAGATTGAGGAGGAGAGCATATGCTTGATCTATAATTCAAAACTTTGGGTGAATGACGTATCACTATTTAATAATTTAACAAGTCTAGCGATGAGTGAAACTCAATTCTTGCCAAGATCGACAAGCCCGTCGCTATTTAATGTTTCAACGAGCCTAATGACAATGACAACCTGATCATTTTTCATATTTAGAGAGTTTGAAAAAGAGGACAAAAGAAAAATCCATAAGTACTTTTTCGTAAAGTTGTCGCTTAGATTCGAAAAAGTGTAAAATGATATCTGAGAGAACCTCCTAACCATGTTCGACTAAGGTTTTCCTTTTTTGTAAATAATCTATCTCAGTCCGAAAAAGGGTTAAAATTATACTGAGTAGATATCAAATCATTTACTTTTACGAGCTCGAAAAGACAAGTGCTCGGCAATATTTTCACATTATCGGAGTATGAAAAGAGCTAAAAGAAGACTTCAGGGGTTCCTTTTTTGTTGTTATCAAAGCTTTAAAAAGAGATAAAAGTGTGCTTTAAATCCTTTTTCATTTTTATCAAAGCTCAACAAATAAGGATAAAAGTATGCTTTGTTGTCAAATCATTCTTGAAATAAATGTGCATGACTAATATGCTCATCAGTTGCAAACCTATTCAGAACAACATCAAATGGATTAAAAATACCTGTTTCATGATCAAAATTGAATAAAACCATAGTCACAGCAATAAATATGATTTTCAAATAATCATATGACTAATTAAAAGATTTTTACTATGCATTTTTACCAATTGAAAGTTACCATTTGAAATTTTTAGCTCTGAACCTGTTTTTTCCCCCGAACTTCAACTGTTGATTGTGATCGATTCTGTGGACAGTTTTCATCACCATTTGATCCAGGTTGGTGCCATAAACTCCCTCTTTACTTTTGTAGTCATTTCATTTCATTTCATTGCAAATTTTTAGGTATTTGGGCCCCTTAGGGTAAATTATTTTTCAAAAGAGGGAAATGCACCCTTGAGCATCGAAAACTGCGTTGGAATGCACTCAAAATGAAGCCTAGGTGCATATGAAACACACTGTCTATTGACCAAGACTGCGTTGGGTGCAATTCACATTTTTTATTCTTCCATTTTACCCAAATTTTTCCTAATTGTTTGCATGAAAAGGAGTCTAATGAGTCTTATGGTTATGTTTCATGGATTCATCAGACTAGAATGACAATTACTTAGAGAGAAAGAGAGCATAAAGAACAAAATATGATTTCCCTTAATGATTCGGGTACTGTAAGAGCCCTAAGAGATTGTGGGTTACTAAAGTACTTCCGCTTATTAGGCATGAGGCAACAAATGGAACTTTTGGAGTTCCTTGTTTATGCATGGGATTCAGTAATTGAGGAATTTTACATTAGGAACAAAGTGGTTCCAATTACCGTGGAGGACATATATTTTCTGACAAGATTTTCGAGGAGAAGCTTACCAATTTCTCTCTCAGGGTCTGCTCTCGGAGGACAGACAGTGAGAGACTATATTTTGCAGTATTTATACCCAGGGGCAGAGCCTAGCAAGGATGGGAAAATAAACATCCGTGATGTTCGTGATTTTCCATTAAGAACCATCCTATTCATGATCATAAAGCTTGTTGGAATCGCTACACTACATGTAGCAAATAGATCTTATATGCAGTATGCACTAGAGTGCATGGAACCAATAGTCTTCAACTAGGCTGATGTTGTACTATCTCAAATGAAAGAACAACTGAGTAAGGAAAAGGAAGGAAGGAAGAAAAAATTCAACTATGGTTCGATCCTCATTTAGTTTTCTTTAGAGAAGATGCCATTGATGCAGCCTCAACATGTGACGCTGGGTGTGTCTAACCTTAGAGATCCGAGGATGCAGAGATGGGTAGAACTGATGGCTAGACATGCAGGCCAATTGTCCATCGTGTTCTCGACTACATTCTTCTCTTGGATCAGGCGACAGATTATCGCCATCGATGAGTATGCATATGAAGGCATCGATTTTTGAGGAGATCCAGGCTTAGCTTTACTAGAAGGCACTCAGTGGGGTGCAATTGGTAAGAATGTTTTGACCATGTTTTTTTTTATTTTCCTAAGGTTTATACATGTTTTTGTATTTTGATGTTTTCCCAAGACTAAACTAAATTTTTAATGTAATGAAAATGTGGGTCGAGTTCAACCAGTGGAAGAACCAAAGCATGGAGAAGATAAGCCAGCAGAGAGGGTTGTCGGGAGAGCAGTCCTTCAGGATTTAGACATGGTTGAGAATCTTGCTGAACTTTAGCAACACATAGAGGATTTGACCTTTAGGATTCTGGATTTCCAGATCGAAGAGTTACCCATGCGTCTACAATGAAATACTATTGGCATTCCTAACTATTGGATGCGGTTACTACGTAGGATAGCTAGATCGATAGCATGTTACCATGAGAATCACTAGTTTAATTTTGACATGTTGCATACATTTTGAGGTCAGATGACCAATGTGTCTTGGGTACAAATTTTTGTAAAAACATATAAATATATTTATGTTTGATTTCAATGTTTTCCTATGTTTATTGCGTAATCCTATTCAATTATGTGAATGTATGTTTACATGTGTTTCAAATGTCTATTTATAACATAATTCGCTAAATAATCAGTCAGTGTGTTCAAGTTTATGGAAATGTGTTGATATTGAATAAAATCAAAGTGTCTTTCCAAAAGTTGAACTCTTAGGAACATACGATGTTGTGTTAGATTTCTAACAGTATAAACACTAGTAAGTTGTATTACCACAAGTTGTGAGTCTAACCTTATGATGATGCGGTTAATACCAAATGAAATGGAATCAGAGAAGTTCTATCAATGTGCTATACTCAGCGATATTTTTTGTAGATTGACCGATACAAATCCCTTGTAAACTCACTAACTCACCATTCGGAACGAAAATGGCCCACGCTATAGAGGATAGATTCTGCGTACTACAACTAGCACCATCATCATAACCAAAAAATGGTTCCAAATATTCATACATCTGCGATGAAATCTAAAGTGTATTACTAACATCAAGAAAACTCTAAAAAACAAACTAAGGTAGTGAATGCAAAGCAAAAACATATATATACAATATAAAAAAAAATTTACTACGCTCATGATTAAGCATACTAATGTTTCAAATACAACCCATTTCGGGGCTACGCTAACAGAATTCCATCGTAATCTACCAACTCATACGCACCCTTAGAAATAACTCTTTTGACAATATAGGGGCCATGCCATAATAGATAAAATTTCCCTGCACCTATTACATCAGCTTCCTGATCATAAAGAAGGACCAAGTTGCCCTCTAAGAAAATGGGAGGCTGTACATGCTTGTCGTATTGTGCCTTTATACGTCTCTTATGTGCTTCGTTGGCCAATTGGGCTTCACGATGTTCTTCATCGAGATGGATGAGGTTAAAAAGAAGCACTTCTTCATATGAGGTGTCAGGTAACAAGTCGATTGCGAGTTTTAACCATGCTATTTCACATTGGATTGGAAAGATAGCTTCCAGATCATACACCAATTGAAAGGGGGAAAATTTGGTTTCATTTCTCACCGCGGTTCGGTACACCCACAAGGATGAGTAGATGATCAAATGCTAGTTTCGTTTATGAATTCCTATCATTCGTTGAAGCATTCATTTAAGAATCTTGTTAATAGCCTCAACTTGTCCATTTGATTGTGGATAATAAGGAGTAGAACTATCATGTGATAGTCCTAACTTGGCAGTCAACTCAGTCATCATGTGATTAGAAAAATTCTTACCATAATCTGTGATTATAGCCCATGGGACCCAAAATCGTGAAATGACATGATTAAAGAAAAACAATGCAGTTGTTTGTCCTGTGTTGTCGAATGTAGGCATTGCTTCGACCCACTTGGTAAAGTAGTCTACTGCGACAATAATATAACCATGCCCCTCGGACAAACGAGGGTTACGGGTCATGAAGTCAATGCCCCATTTTGAAAATGGTCCCACATAGACATCAGGATGCATTGGCGCTGGTGGTTTGCAGATTTTATGATTGAATATCTGGCAGACATGACAACTTATGACCGCGAGGATGCAGTCGCAAAATATGGTAGGCCAAAAGTAACCGGCGCAAAGTATCTTCTGCGCGGTATTGTATCCAGAAAAATGTCCACCACAAGCCCCAGCATGAAAATCATTTAAAACCTTTTTGTCCTCCTCATGAGTGAGGCACCTTCTTAAAATTGTATCAACACCACGACGATAAAGTGTATCATCGACGGTTAGATAATCTTTGGCTTGGTATCAAATATGTCGCTGGTCAGAGCGAGAGGTATCAGGCCGAAAAGTCTGGGTCTGGAGATAAATGATAAAATCCCCATACCAAGGATCAGATGATCCGATCAGAAACAGAGTCTCATCAGGAATAGATGGTTTCGACGTAGTAGAAGTACTATTAGAGGGAAGGTCACAAAGAAGCTCGAATAAAACTAAAGACTTCTTTGACCTGGATTTGATGAATTCCAAATCAAGTTCGTGGAAAATGAAAATCCATTTTGAATACTTGCCCCCCAGCAATTGTTGTGATAAAATATAAGTCATGGGGTTGCAATCCGAAATGACAATGGTCTTTCGAAACAGGATATTGTGGCAAAATATTTGGACAACTTGAAAATCCGTTAAGGTAAGATTTTCTACGTACGAATACTTTACTTCCGTCATTGAGATTAGGACTCAAATAATATATCGAATGTTCTATCCCATTTTCTACTTGGACCAATATCATAGCAATGGTCGTATCAGCCGTGGTGATATATAAGAAATAATCACTCTGATAATTGGGGGGATAAATTAATGATGCCCGGACAAGGGTATACTTGCATAATCAAAATAATCTTGTGCAACTTGGTCCCAATGGAAGGGAATACCCTTTTTCAATAGCCGAGTAAATCCTTTAGCCATTTCGGCTTTGTTGGGTATGAACCTCCTTAGGAAGTTAGCCTTCCCTTGAAGTTTCTGTAACTGAAGCAAATTTGATGGTGTAGAAAAATCAAGAATGGCCTGGACCTTCAATGTTTCTATTCGAATTCCTTATTTTGAGACGACAAATCCTAGCAAGTGACCAGAACCAACATAAAACACACATTTATGTGGATTGAGGCGTATTTTTTATTGTCGGAAGCATAAAAAGATAGCTCTCAAATGCTTTGGGTGATCAGTCTGATTTTGTGAATACAAAGGGTAAATCATCTAGATAGGGTTGAAAAATGTGCTTGATGTCATTGAAAGAATAATCCATAGCTCTCTGAAAATTTTCCCCAGCATTCTTTAAACCAAACAGAGTTTCCTATAAGCAAATGTGCCCCAAGGACAGATGAATTTTTTCTTATATTGGTCCTCTGGGTAGATATTGATTTGATTGTTGCTAGAAAATCCATCCATGAACGAAAATATTTCACATCCAGCACATTCGTCAATAATTTGGTCAATAAAGGGAGTAGGATAATTGTCTTTTGGACAAGAAATATTGACATCCCGATAATCAACGCACACTCTGATGGTTCTTGTTTTTTCATAATAGGAACGATGTTGGAAACCACTCGGTTAGTAGAACAGGGTAAATGAAACCAACACACAAAAGTTTTTCAACCTCTGCTTTAATGGAAGCGACCTTCTTCGGATGAACAGGACAAAGGTTTTGACGTACCGACTTGACATCATGGTACATATTAATAGTGTGTTCAACGATACTAGTATCTATGCTGGGAATTTCCTCATAAGACCAAGCAAATACATCATGAAATTCATGAAAGAGAGAGCGATATGTTTCAAGTTCTGATGGAGAACAAGACATGCCGACATGAATGTTTTCTACAATGTCAGGTTTGGTCCAAATATTGATAGAAATGGTTTCTTCAATATTTAACAAATTTCCTTCGGAATCGATTGCATTAATAGGAAAAGAATTCGAAAAGAAATTTTTGATCGATGGGTGATATAGTTCACTAAGGTTATCTTTTCATAATCTAGAAGATGGGAACGATGATGATGATCTTCCCATGGTTCTCCTTCTAACATCATGGTTTCATTTGTCAAGAAATATGAGGAAAAATGATCAAATGGAGTACCAAAATCTAATGAACGATCTACCCAAACGACCGACGATGATGATTTCAGATTCCCCACCCAAGCCAGATAGATGGATTGCTATGCCAGCTCAATGGGATTGGGTGGCAGAAACTCATCCAATGTAGCAACTTCAGAATCACTCCTACTCTTCCTTAAGCCAACTATAGTGGAAGAGATCATGTAGCAGGTCTCTATACTTGCAATTTCTATCAACGTCACAGGCAGTGGTAATGCAAAGGTTCCCATGAGAGTGGAATCCTTTAAGAGTCCTACACCAATGTTCTGAAGTGTGAGTTGGGGTGCATGAACTAACAGAATGCTTCCAGTTACTTGGGAACTAGAGGAAAAGAAGGATAGTTGACTGAGGACTGTGATAAGACCTTTATGTGGAAAGGAGATCATTCTAAATTATGTAGAAATGATCACAGTCATAGCGTATACCCATGGCCTTTCGAGTAAAATATTGTAGTCAAGGGGTCCGTTAATGACCACAACTTCAAAATTCATTTTTTTCCCCCTAGTTCAACATGTAGGTTATTGATAATGCCACAAGGCTTATATGTACATCCATCGAAAGCTTTCAACGTCGTTGGCGATTGACATAGGCGCGTTGAGCCAAGTGACTTCCAACAGTTTAGAGACATAATTCACGTAGATACTCCCTCATTAATAATAGTACGATGAAAAAGGTGATTGAGAACATTTACTTGGATGGAGAATGCCAATTCTACTGGTAATTGTGGCACAACCCGTATGATTAAAGACTATGAGGTTAGAATTAGTCAGCTCAATTACACCAATTGCCGACAAAAACGGTTGTTTCTGGGAGGGAAAATTTTGTAGCACCTTAAGCGCTGACATAGCTAAAGGGGATTGAGCCAAAACTTCAACTATATTATAATTTTGAGTATCTCTAGCTTGAGGATTAAATGTTGATTTATGAATGACTCCCTTTGGTGGCTTTATTGTCAATTCAGGAATAGCAGGTGGCATTATTAATTCCGTGGATGGATTCGTGGTCGAGGTAGTAGGTTTATCTCTAGCCTGACTACCGTAATATTTATTATGTGTTGAAACCAAAACATCTGTTGATGGCTTTGTGACAGAAAACATAAGAACTTGTGAACTAGAAGCTGGATCCGTACCAACCAAATCTGTGTCCAAATTCAAAAATGGATCTGTCAACATAGCTGACACATCTGAGGTATTAACCATTTTTGAGACTTCAGTGCGGTGAGGAAAATCCAAAACAAATTCTTCCTAATTACAAATTATTCATGGGTAATGAGGTTTCTGATTTCCATATGATTGATCAGATGATCTTTCCTGTGGGGTAAAAGTTTGTTTTTTCTTTGATTTTCCTTTTTTCTTACTTCTGGGTTGCTTGTCACTTTTTCCATTGTCATATGACACAACATGGATTTCGGAAGAAGGCACAGGATCAGATGCAGTAGTGTGATGTGTCTCCAGCATGAGAGTCCTTTGATGGAGGAGGAGCAGTAAAATTAGATCGTGGCACGTTAGGAATTTTCTCGTAGAGCATGCCAGACTGAGTATAAATCAAGTCTAAATATTGGGCACGAACAATGACATGCTATTCAATGACAATTCCACCCTTAGCTACATAATCATTTATAGATGGTAACATGGACTTAATGAACCACTAAGCAAGGATCCGATCAAGAACAAATGTCTTAACCATTCTTATGTGATGACGCCACTCATGAATATGATCATAAATATAGTGTGTTCTATTTAAAATTAGTCAAGAGTTTCATTCTAGTTTCATATCGTATGGGTAGCTAAAGTGAGTAAAAAAGAGAACGGTAGCTAGGGAACATTAGAAATTATTAAAAGAATCTCTAGGTAACTCAATGTATTTTGCCGGCTAGAACAATGAGTGTACATTGGAAGAGCATAATAAAATAGAGTCTTCATTCAAGGGTTTGATGAACACCCAAAGATAATTCATAACATGAGTTGACGAGTCTTCCCCAAGGTTTCCATTGAACTTAGGAATATACGGGGTAATTTGTAGGTATCCATAGGCCACCAAGGAGCATAGTTGATTATATCATTGGTGAGCCGATTTAATATGTTGTCTAAAGTTGCAACAATGGAAATTGTCGATTAAGGTTAGGTTGAGCATAGCTAGGGTATGATGGAATTTCTTGGGCAACGAGGGCCTGCGAGTATCAACATAAGGAATGCATTGTTGGCGCTTGAGATAGGGGTTATTTTGATAAGAAAATTCTTGAGGATTGTTGACCAAAAAGCGGGTACGATACTTGTTGAAATGAGGTTGAGGCATTTGCGCACCGAGGCTGGGGTCTATCAGCCAATGGTATATTTAGATTAGGATAACTTGGATTCATTTGAGGATAGGTATAACTTGGTTGTGGGCAACGACATCCCATAATATGGTAATACCATTTGTATATGAATAAATGATTTCGGGTACGAGGTTGTTGTTGTAAATTAGTCGGAGGAGTTTGATTCTAAGGGCCCAATACACAGGGATATTGAGTTGAAGGAACCCACTTGAAATGGTTGTTGTACAATAGTTTGATTACGTAACAAGAGTAAAGATGTATTAGTGGAATTGATGTGGGAGAAACGGGTTGATATGAGTGTACAACCATTTGTGGTTGGATGGGTAAGGTAAAACTACCATTGACAAACATTCATTTTGACATTAGGTTGACCAAAAAATAGTGAAATGCGGCATCAAAGTGGGTGACGAAAGGACCTTTAAAATGAATAGGGTAATAAGACAAAAAATATTGTTCTCCAAATGCGGGGGAGTCCGGTTGATATGGTGCTCAATGGAATATACCCAAAAGGACCAACTTGATATTGCCCTAATGATGTGTATAAAGAATCAAGCATTTTGGTACTCACTATAGGTTTACCCGATTCAAATGTAAATGATGAAATTAGTGATACCGCTTGGGTTTGAAAAGATGCACCGGAGAAAATTCCGGATAAATATTTATATTTGATGGATAAAGGGCCTGAAAATATGGTGACAATTCATGAACATTGACAAGGTAGCGAGGTAAGTGACACAATCAAAGCAGAGATGGTCAGCTGAAGATGTTGGTTCGAGGGCATGGTTACTTGACCAGACAGCATACCCTTTTGAATCGACGAGAACTTGCAGATATTGAGATAAGATCAACAAAAGTAGAGGATGGTGATTGAGGAAAAGGCTCGTATAGGTAAAGATCCTCCCCAAAATGGGTTGGAGTTAAGAGTGTCTCGTCTTGTGGGATTTCTTTAATAAAAATTAAACCCGGTGGAAGGATTTCATCGTCGAGCCCAAAGTATATTTAAGGTTGAATGCACCATGGAGGCTCAAGGCTACAATAGATGCGTGGAGTGGTGATACGGGTAACAACTTATGGTAGTTCAAATTCTGAACACGGATGTTGGAAAAAAAGAGACGAGGATGCGGATCAACTTCCGGTTGAACAATGTCGGGTTCGAGTATATGGTCTCATTGATTGGATGGATTGTGACCACGGGTAGCTTTGGGGACTCGTCTCGAAAATATTAGATGAACTAGGATTTGTAGAAACAACTTGTGCCGACTCTGATATATGGGAAGATGATGCTTCAACGGAGGTATGGGTGTACTAGTTTCGATGAAGAGTGACGTCGCCTTCACCAGAGCTGAAGTGACTTCCGATGGTAAAGGTGGTTTCGATACCAAGTCTATGCAAACAATAGGGGAAAGGGATTTTTTTCTTCCACGATGAGTGATTTTTTATGACCAAAAATAAATAAACAAATAAAAGGGGTAATGCTAGGGAAAAAAAGGCTTGCCCAAACATGAATTGCATAATACCTCTCGCGGACCAAGAAGTGCGGGAAGAAATCTCCCAGGTGTGTGTTAGGTGTGTCACAATTTACAAGGCGACAACTCGGTTCACTATGGGTAGATAGAAACCTAAAGTTTTCCTCCCAAATATGCACGAAGATACATGGAGGCCCAAGTTTGTATTAGCATTGTACAGTGTGAAACCGCATAGTGAGAGCACCCCTTTATAGTTTTTGTACTATAACACCGCTCGATATAATTTGAAGGAGGCCACGTGGACGAGCTATACTTATGTATGTGGAGTGAGGTATCACACTCGAGGAATGTATTAAGAAATTTAATGATAGTTGCTATTTTTTACGATGCGGAACACGTCTCTAGCCAAGACCTTCTAAATGTTATTATTATGGTTCCAATGCTTCGTTAGGTAAATTTGTTGGGAATCACAATTTCCGTTAGACCAAAACTTGTAAGTGTTAGTCAACGATTGCATCGCTAGAGATAAGGATCCATGAAGGCCAGTTATTCCGCTATTAAAGCGAAACACCGGGAGCGTTGGTTTATCCAATGTCCAACAATCTCCCCCCAACATGGTGGGTGTGGATCGAACTCGTGACCCTACGATACGATACCACTTTTGGGAATCATGATTTACGTGAACCAAAACCCGCGAGGTGTTAGTCAATGATCGCATCGCCAAAGATAAGGATCCATGAGGAAGCGGTTATTCCATGCCACGAAACACACGGGGAGCATTGGTTTATCAATGTCAACAAAATTGATGTAAATTCTAAGTTGATCTTGTTTATCAATTTTCCCTTCAAGGTTCTTTGCAATGATGTGATGGAAATTCATAAAATGAAAAATAAAATGATAAGAAAACTTTTCACTTTTATCTTTTTCAATGAAAATATTGGCTACTAAAGAAAAAGAGAAATTAGTTTTGAGAGCAAACAACGAACAACAAAAACTATTATGTAGCTTTCCTAATTGTTTCTATAGAAAAAAATCACAATCCACTATATATGCAAATGCGAGTTTTACTTTTCAGTCCCCTTAATATGAATGCAAAAAAGGAAAATATATGCATCAAATCAACAAAAACAAATGCTTTCTTCTTTGAGAAACAATGAATTTAACAACAATTTCTCTTTTTTAGGAAGAAGTGAAGAATGGAACTACAAATTTTCCTACGGGAAACGAGGTTTAACTACAATTTCCTTTACGAAAACAAATGGATCTAATGCGGCAATAAAATACTTTGAATTTGATTTGTCAATGATAAAGAAAAACACTTAAATAGACATTCAAAAAAATTACTTTTCAATGGAGGAAGATTTAGGTAAATTCTTTGATCTCTATGAGGCATTAGACGATTGAAAACACAACAACAAAAAAAGACTAAAAGTAATGGAAATGAAAAATTCAAATGGAATTTGGTTGGCTTAGGGGCGATACGGTCTCTAAGGGGAGACGGTGCATTACAAAGCACACGAATGGGAAACCGAGTGTTATGCAAAGCATTGTCTTGACCAACGATGCGTTGAGCACAATAGAGAACAAAAAAATTCAAACTCTTCGACACACTTCTAATGAAATTCTTAGTTTCAAAAGCCTAATTGAGAGTAGTTGCTCTTGCGGTGGATAAGCGAGAGGAAAAAAGACCAAGGATGAAGGTAAACTCTCCGGTGGAGTCGCCAATTTGTTGTGCGAATTATGGATTACGGATAAAACACATTCCCTAAATGTGGTGTTATGCATTAGAGAAAAACATATCAAAGACTTTGCCAGGATACTTTTCCTAATAGTAAATATACACGAGAAATATTGGGAAACTTACTTGGAGTCCAAGCACTTCCTATTCTCCTTACGTCGCTCTTGCTATAACTTCCAATCGCTTGATCACCGGACTAGTTCTGAAAATATAAACACTAAACGGAAAAGGGATTGCAATATGCGGATGGCTATTCACTTTAATAAGTTAAATCAATGAAACATGAAACATATAAATAAGATAAGAATCCAAAAATATGAAAAAAAAAGCTTATACGGATACATATGTGGGAAAGTAAGCAACGATATTTATTAATGGATGAAGGGGAGGTTACAACCAACGATTGATTTGATTTCACCAACTCCGACATCATTCCGGCCTCATCACAATGAACATCTCTCCAACAATATATCACTCTAATCAAACCCCTCGATTGATATTCCAACAACATTTCTCTACCAAATTTCTTCCTTCTCAAGCACTAGGATTTGTGCTCAATTTATAGATATGAGTGGCCGAAGGTAGTTTCACAATCGATGAATTTCTAATAATAGGAAAGAGATGTTCCCAAGCTTAGAGGTGTTGAATGGAAACATGGATTCAAATTCGAGCACATGCACTCTTCTGAGGCAGCAGCCTGTGGAGATTCCATAACAATGAAAATTTCACTCCCAATTGACCAATGCACCCATACGCTTGTGTCGGGAAGTGCTTTGCGGGGCACCCTTGAATGGAGGTATTTGCATATGCAAAGAAGTTAGTCCCTTGAAGCCCGCATTGGTGAGATCATAGGTGATATAACATGTACATCAAATCTTGGAAACCTTGCAATGAAGTCATGGATGATTTTTTCTTGTTATTTGTCTTGGGGCATCTTAACAGCGAAATGATAGGGGATGATAGACCCTATTCATTGGTTTGGGGATAGTATCCCGGTTTAACCGAGTCATTTGAATGGTGCCCAAATTGACCTATAACACATTAAATTGCGATGAAAAAGTAAGGGTTTCAATACGATTAAGTGCGTAAAATATATATGATATATATATTAAGGTTTGTTGTGGGTAAATTGGAGCTGATTTTTAAGCGTAAAAAATGGAAAAAATAGGTTTTGAAAGAAATGAAATGTTGGACGTTTTATTATTTTGGAAAAATGAGGTAAGGATCGAAGAGAAATGGTGAAAATGGCGAAAAGGATGCGAAATAATTGAATCATAAGGAGCTAGAGGCCAGAAAAAAATTACAGTGCAACTTTGAAAGGAATCAAAGCCGGTCTTCATGATGGCTTTAATTAGGGATGATATGCCCCCTACGGGCTATCAAGAACCATAGTTCCGGTACCTTATCCAATTCTTATTTCTCCAACCATCGATCCTTCTCATTAACTCATAAAACCAACATGCCTAGCCATTGGGTAATGGAGTCAAAAGCATCATTTCAATTACGCAAGTTATTTCTCCAAATTGAAGCTAGATTCAAGGCGAAAAATGAAATCTATCTTTACCGAAAAAATGCTCAAAGATACGAGCTTATTCATTCTCCTTCTTCTAATATGATTTGAATGGTAATATTCATGTAATATGAAACTTTTCCTACAACCATTCAAATAGCTGAAAAAACCTCATATGGATTCTAATTCTTAAGAGTAAAGCTGAAAGAATCCATATCATAACATAGTGTAGCTCATGATGAAAATAATCACAACGTGGGATACTCATAAAGTGAATATATCGTACTAAAGAAAACTCAAAATCATCAACTATTGAATGAGGGAAAACCATTAAATTCTACCTATACAATGATGTCCCTTTTAGAATTCCAAAAGGTGTAGCTATTTATCCAAAACTTCCACTTGAAAATATGATCTTTGCATCCTTGTGAAGTTTGTGAAGTCTATTTGAATAATGATTAATTGTCTAACGAGACTATCTTGATCACATATCAATTCGAATTCATATGCAACACAAAATATCTTCCACTTGAGATCATCAAACATGCGGAAATAAAACAAGCGATAACACATCAAATCATCATACACATTAACACGGTATGTTGTAAGGAAAGATTATAGTAAAAACCCCGCGACTATTGTGTATATTATAATGGAGAAATCATACTTAACAAACTGTCGGTACAATACTCCTCACAAGTACTCGGTACTTTCTCATAAAGTTACACACAAACTAGCTTGGTTTTGAACGGAGTTGCGGTTCAAAACTCACCACTAATTTCCTTGCATATATTGCGCAATCATGGCATATCTATATAGAAATCCAAGGTTCGAATCCCCTTGGCTTGTGAGCGCAATCATCATGGGAAATTCCTCCAAGTGTGGTGCAAATCTCCTTTTGCGTGATGTCGCCAACGATGGCACTCACCCTTTCATCTACCTCTTTCACTTTGGTCTCCAGCAGAGCTGTCCATGCAACGTAGTGAACTGATGTGTTCTTGAGTTGAATAATGAGTTACTAATTAATGAATTAAATAATATTTAATTCACTCCAATCATAACTAGTTGATTAGCTAGTTAAACTAATCTCAACTAGTTCAACTAAATTATTTGAACACAACTCCACTAGGCGTCCCATTAACTCCACCAAACTTACGCACTTTGAAGTCCTATTTGAATTCAACCATTCATGTGCTCACCAAACCCTAGGAATAGCGTAATTCCTCTATCGGATATGAGCCACTTCCAAGGCTCGAACTTCGAAGTGCTCAGAGTAAATTGAAGTTTATAGTCCAAATATTGTGGAGTAAATAATATTTCACTTTCCTATTTTAAGGAGAGGCGATTATAAAAATAGACTTCGACCTATAGGTCAAAAAATAAGTCCCATCTATTTTTACCAACATGACCAATACTCCAAGAATAACATGCGCAATCCCGGACCATGCTCCATATGTCTAAAAATAGACATAGTCTAAAAATAGATTTTGCGCCGGAATTTTCCTCGGGCCCACTTAGTGAGCGACTTAATTTCACTAAGCTCCATCATCTTCTTGCATGTTAAACACTCCCTCTCGGCGAATGTGGATTATCTGCAACCCCTATCCTGCCTACGTGGAATTCGAACTTGCTCTGGTGAGCGCCTTCGTCGGGATGTCGGCATCACGATCCTTCGTGGGAACATATGAAAGCATCATGATTCTCCGGCGAACACAATCTGCGATATGATGGTGGCAGTGTCGATGTGTTGGACCTATCATGAAATACTAGATTAATGAGAGTTTAATGCAACTGCGGTTATCACGGTAAATCAACATGGGCTCAAATGCAACTTTCGAACAATCCTGCCAAGGATCTTCCTCATCCAAATAGCCTCGCATGCTTAGCAAGGCTAGCTGCCATGTACTCGGCCTCTGCTTTGAAATGAGTGCCACGGATCTACTGCTTCTTTGTTGTACCGGAAACGGTACATCGACCCAATCTTCCAAACTCCTCCCGAAGTTCTCCTTGGGTCCGTTCGACTCCACCTTGTCTGTCGATCGACGACTTGCTCCAATATACGTACGTACCATAGACCATATCAGAATGTGCCTCTAATATGGCGCAATACGTGCTTGCAACTAAAAAGAGTTTGGTAGGCTTAACCATAACTTGTGAAAGCTAGTTAACCGCATAACGTATATCGGGTCGTGTATTGACCCGAGATACATAGCGACCCCACTGTTGTCGATGAACGGTGGCTCCACTACACTCCGCCAGGTGGCAATCCTCACCTCAACCACCCAGAGGGGAGTGTCATACAGTATAGCAGCACCTGCATATTCAACCTGGTCTCGGGCTCTTTCTGAGAAGCTAACCAGTCCTCATGCTGCATTGTAAATCTCCAATCCCGGGAAATAATGAAGGATGCCCAAGTCCTTCATCTCAAACTCTCGTGCAAGATCCTCCTTACATGAAAGTATCAAGCTGCTCATCTCCGGTAAAATTAGATCATCTACATACGGTACGATGATCAACGACTCCATCCACCACAGTACGAGTACGGAATGGGATCCGCCTCACTCTTGGAGAATCCAAGCCCGGTGAAGTAGCTATCTGTCAAGGTGTGCCAAGCACGGTGCGCGGGCGTACGGTGCTCTCTTGGGTCGGCACACACATGCGACTCACCGGCGAAGATCTCGGAAACCTTCGGTACGCTCTATGTACACCTCCTCCTCAATGACTCCATTGAGGAACACGATCTTCACATCCATGGAATGTGCCACCCCATACGGCCCCGAGAGAGAAAGGATCGTTCGTATGGAAGAGTACCTTGCGACGAAGGTGCAAAGATCCTCATAGTCAATCCCCTCGATGCTGTGGCCACGAGAAAAATCTGCCTTGTGCTTCTCCACACTCCCGTCAGCCACTGCTTCCTTTGTAGATCCATCGCGAACCCACCATGATTTCCCACCGGTCTTGGGACAATCTCCCCGTACCTTTGTTACGACGATCGAGATCATATTCTTCGATCACTTGGCATCCAACCCATGCGGGTTCCTCCACCGGCTTCCTCAAAATAGGATGGCTCGCGTCACAGCACATTGACTTACAAGAGCCATGTATCCGGTGTACCGATCCGGTGACTACCTCTGTCTGTATTTGTCTTTGTAGGTGGTCCTACAACCTTCTGCACGTGCGAGCCGGTCGGCTCGGATTTTGTGGTGCGCATGCGCCCTGCGATGGTTGATTGCCATGGGTGGTTTCTTCCACATACGAACTTCCTCTTGTGGTTGATCCACATCCGGAAGCTCCTCCCTTGGGAACTAACGGCTCCTCATCTGCATGCAAGTGTAGCTCCCTCTCAAGCGAACAACTGCCTTGGCTTTCTCCTCTTGAAATTTTATGTCCGGTCGCACAACGGTCTTTCGTGTCGACAAATACACCCGATAGTTGTGGGGTGTATCGATTGTACCCACAAATATTCCAACCTCTGTGATCGAATCCGACTTCCTTCTCGCATCCTTCGTCTCACATGCATGTGAACGGGGAGAACCAAAAATCCGCAAATGCGAAATATGGAGCCTCTTGCCGAGAATAAGCCTCCTGGAGTGTACTCATGCCAAGAACCTTGTGAGGACAACGATTCAACATACCTCTTGTGTTCGCCTCGACCCACAAGTGAAGGGGTAGGCCACGATCATGCAACATCGCCCATCGGCACCCACGATCGTTGCATTTCTTCCGCTCGACCACCCCGTTCGCATGGGTTATGGGGTGCGTGAGCTCTCTCACGAATCCCTTACGCGGCTGTGAAACTCCTTGGTCAGCCGAGATGAATTCACCAATATCCTCCTTGAAGCAATCACCTTCTTCCCCGACTCCTTCTCAACCGGTGCTTTAAACTCACGAACTTCGCGAATGTATCGCTCTTCTTACGCATGAAAGAAGATCCAACACTTTCGAGAGAATCTCATCAACAACGATCTGTACTTGTGCTTTTCTATGTCGAAGCAAGCGAGAAAGGACCACACACGTCTTTGTGAACTCTCTCGAGGATCATCGTGGCGCGACTATCCTTCTCGTGAAGGTGGCTTTCACATACTTCCCCAGTACACCCCTTGCACGCGGTACGTGCACAAGGTGCCCTTGGGAAGCCCGATGAGAAATACTGCTACGGGGATCTTCAAACTCCATGGTGAAGGTGGCCAATCTCTGTTGCACGGTTCGCCCTCATCATCTGGCTCACCACTTCTCCTGCCTTGCATGCCATTAACGCGCGACCATCTACCTACAGCGATAAGGTTCTTGGTTCGAACCCCATCTTAGGGTCTCTCCAGTGGTCTTCTTGCGCGAGGAAGAGAGCTTTTCCTTCAACGAAGACCACATCATACCCCTTATCCTCCAACATCTCCACAGGAGATGCGTTCTTGCCCAAATCAGGTACATGCATGCCATCCTTCAATACAAAGGGCTTACCGGAAGTCCCTCTAAAAGGATATGGTACCGATACCAGTCGCAATTTGTATCTGCCATCATCGCCCATCTCGATGTGCACACCCAAATATTTGTCCTCCGGATACGAGAACAAATCCCGATCTCCCGTCGTATGAAATGACGCACGACGTCAAGAACCATGTCGATCCCATCACACTTGGAAACCAAGCATGCGATCGGTGAGAAATTCAAGCTGTTGTAGGCAAAGCTTCTCCATACGGATCTTCCCACTTGCTTGTTCTTCTTCTTCTTTGGACAATTGGTAGAATAATGTATAAAGTGATCATGGCGGTGAAAACACTTCACTTTCGCCATATCCACGCTTCTTGCCCTTTGCACCGGAATGAGGAAAGGTTTCTTAACCCTTCCCCTTCTTTGCTTTAGCAACCAAAGCGCAATTTTCTTCATCAACTCCCTTTGATGAAGATCCATCTCAAGTAGTCCTCCTTATCTCCTCCTGCATGAGATCCGCCCAAAGGCGCTCCCATCCCGGCAGCTTCTCCCGACCATTGACACTATCTTGATATGAGTGCCAAGCCTTCGGAAGACCAAGGAGAGCCAGGTCGACCATGTCCTCATCTTCGACGGTCACCCCCACACTTCCCAGCTCATCTCTGCATTGAGTCAACTTCGTGAGGTATTTGGCGATACTGTCACCTTTCTCCATCTTGATGTTCCTGAGCTTATCTTTGAGCGCCAGCTTCCTTTGGTCGCTCTTACTATGGAATAGATCCGTCAAAGCTTTCCACATTAAATATGGAGAAGCCTTTCCATGCAGGCTGGATACAATATGATCCTTGACGCCCTCCAACAGGATCCTTCGACACTTCGCCATCTTCTTTTTCCATGCTTCGACTTCAGCAGGATCAGTGGGCTTTTGGACATCCATATCTATGAACTCCTTCAGACCATTATCTTCTAATACTGCCTCCATGCGATCCTTCCATGCAACATAATTCGAACTGCCTTCAAGAGCATATTCGAGTCGCAAACCGTTGAAAGACATTTTCAACTCCGGCACCAAGAAAACAAAACTGCTGCAAAATTCGAATTCCAACTCAAAGCTCAACCACTCTTGATCTGTGAGAACAAATTATTTCTAGCACAGAGATCGACTGCAGGGGCGTTTACTGGATATATCACCTTTCAAAGGAAAGGATGGATCCAGAGGCTACCTGGCCCGCATGCAGACTCTGTCTACCGAAATAAGTTTGTAATCATTGTGATGATCAATCTCTGCTTCAATAGCTCCGATACCATGTAGAAATTTGCTGAATAATGATTAATTATCCACCGAGACTATCCTGGTCACATACTATTTGAACTTCATACACAACACATAATCTCTTCCTCTCAACTCAACTCAGATCATCACACATGCGGAAATAAAATCAAGCGATAACACATCAAATCATCATACACATTAACACAGTATGTATGGGGAAAGCTTATAGCTGAAAACCCCGCAACTATTGTGTATATTATAATGGAGAAATCATGTAACAAACTCAGTACAATACTCCTCACAAGTACTCAGTACTATCTCATGAAGTTACACACAAACTAGCTTGGTTTTGAACAAGTCACAGGTTCAAAACACATCCACTAATTGCCTGCCTCTATTGCGCAATCAAGGCTTGTCTAAATAGAGATCCAAGGTTCGAATCTCCTTGGCTTGACAGCGCAATCATCATTGGCAATTGCCTCCAAGTGTGGTGCAAATCTCATGCACAACTGATGTCCCAACTGATATCTGTACTCACCCTTTCATCTACCTCTTCCACTGGTCTCCACTGAACTGTCCATGCACTGTAGTGAACTGATGTGTTCTTGAGTTGAATAATGAGTTACTAATTAATGAATTAAATAATATTTAATTCACTCCACTCATTACTAGTTGATTAGCTAGTTAAACTAATCTCAACTAGTTCAACTAAGTTAAGCCGAACACAACTCCACCAACTGTCTCATCAACTCCACCAAACTTCTGCCACTGAAGTCCTAACTGAAGTCAACCATGCATGAGCTCACCAAACCCCTAGGAATAGCGTAATTCCTCTGTCGGATGCATGAGCCACTTCTGTAGCTCGAACTGAAGTGCTCCAAGAGAGTAAACTGAAGTTTAGAGTCCAAATATTATTAAGGGTAAATAATATTTGACTTCCCTATTTTTAGGATAGGCAGTCTAAAAATAGACTTCGACCTATAGGTCCAAAAAATAGAGGTCCATCTATTTTTACCAACATGACCAATACTCAAAGAATAACATACTGCAACCCCTGGACCATGCTCCATATGTCTAAAAATAGACATAGTCTAAAAATAGACTTTGCGCCAGAATTTGCCTGCGGGCCCACTTAGTGAAGGCGACTTCATTCACTAAGCTCCATCATCTTGCTATATTTTTTCCAACACATCGATCTTGGGAAACCCGAAATCAAGAAATATATCTTGAGGCGTAATAGATCGGTGCTCCTACTATAGAAATTTGCTAAATAATGAATAATTATCCACCGAGACTATCCTGATCACATATCAATTCGAATTCATATGCAACACATAATCTCTTCCACTCAGATCATCACACATGCGGAAATAAAACAAGCGATAGCACATCAAATCATCATACACATTAACACAGTATGTATGGGGAAAGCTTATAGCTGAAAACCCCGCAGCTATTGTGTATATTATAATGGAGAAAACATGTAACAAACTCAGTACAATACTCCTCACAAGTACTCAGTACTATCCCATGAAGTTACACACAAACTAGCTTGGTTTTGAACAAGTCACGGGTTCAAAACACATCCACTAATTGCCTGCCTCTATTGCGCAATCAAGGCTTGTCTAAATAGAGATCCAAGGTTCGAATCTCCTTGGCTTGACAGTGCAATCATCATTGGGAATTGCCTCCAATTGTGGTGCAAATCTCATGCACAACTGATGTCCCAACTGATAGCTGTACTCACCCTTTCATCTACCTCTTTCACTGGTCTCCACTGAACTGTCCATGCACTGTAGTGAACTGATGTGTTCTTGAGTTGAATAATGAGTTACTAATTAATGAATTAAATAATATTTTATTCACTCCACTCATTACTAGTTGATTAGCTAGTTAAACTAATCTCAACTAGTTCAACTAAGTTAAACCGAACACAACTCCACCAACTGTCTCATCAACTCCACCAAACTTCTGCCACTGAAGTCCTAACTGAAGTCAACCATACATGAGCTCACCAAACCCTTAGGAATAGCGTAATTCCTCTGTCAGATGCATGAGCCACTTCTGTAGCTCGAACTGAAGTGCTCCAAGAGAGTAAACTGAAGTTTAGAGTCCAAATATTATTAAGGGTAAATAATATTTGACTTCCCTATTTTAGGATAGGCAGTCTAAAAATAGACTTCGACCTATAGGTCCAAAAATAGAGGTCCATCTATTTTTACCAACATGACCAATACTCCAAGAATAACATACTACAACCCCTGGACCATGCTCCATATGTCTAAAAATAGACATAGTCTAAAAATAGACTTTGCGCCAGAATTTGCCTGCGGGCCCACTTAGTGAAGGCGGCTTCATTTCACTAAGCTCCATCATCTTGCTGCATTTTCAACACTCCCTCTCAGCAAGATATGGATTATCTGCAACCCCTATCCTGCCTCTGTGGAATTCGAACTTGCTCCTGGTGAGCGCCTTCGTCAGAATGTCGGCATCCTGATCCTCCGTGGGAACATATGAAAGCATCATGATTCTCCGCTGAACACAATCTCTGATATGATGGTACCTGATGTCGATGTGTTTGGATCTATCATGAAATACTGGATTAGCCTAGAGTTTAATGCAACTCTGTTTATCACAGTAAATCACTGTAGGCTCCAAATGCAACCCGAACAATCCAACGAGGATCTTCCTCATCCAAATAGCCTCGCATGCAGCCAAGCTAGCTGCCATGTACTCGGCCTCTGCTGAACTGAGTGCCATGGATCTCTGCTTCCTGCTGTACCAGGAAACTGCTGTCGACCCAATGCTAAAAACTCCTCCAGATGTGCTCTTACGGTCCGTTGGGCTCCCTGCCCAATCTGCATCAGTGAAGCCAGAAAGCTTCGCTCCATCCTCTTGTCTGTACCCATAGACCATATCCAGGTATTGCCTCTAATATAGTACGATACATTCTTGCCTTCCAAGAAACTTGGTAGGCTTAACCATAGCTTGTGGTAAAGGTTAACGGCATAACGCATATGTCGAGTCGTGTATTGACCCGGATACATAGCGACCCCACCAGCGTCGATCGACCGGTGGCATCCACTACCTCACATTTGAAGTAGCATCCTCTTCCTCCAACCACCCGGGAGAAGGTGTCAACGAGCTTGTAGCCTTGCATGTTGAACCTCTCGAGAATCTCTTGGGCATACTTTCACTGACAAGCAGGTCCTCGACTGGCTGCCAAATCTCCCAATCCCCGGGAAATAATGAAGGATGACCAGGTCAGCTACATCTCAAACTCTCGTGTAAGATCCTCCTTGCATGAGGAAATATCAGCTTCTCATCGCCAGTCAAGAATCGAGGATCATCTACATGCGGTCACGATGATCAACGGCTTCCCCTCCACCACAATGCGGTACGGTTAGGATCCGCCTCACTCTTGGAGAATCAAGCCCGGTGAAGTAGTTGTCTGTCCGAGTGTGCCAAGCACGAGGTGCTTGCTTCAGCCCGTACGGTGCTCTCTTGGGTGAGCACACATGCGACTCAGCAGCGAAGAATCTCGAAACCTTCGATCTTGCTTTCTATGTGCCACCTCTTCTTCAATGGCTCGGTTGAGGGCAACGGAGTCTTCACATCCATCTCGGTGAATGTGCCACCCCATGCGCTATTCAAAGCAAGGATCGTCCGTGTGGAAGAGTACCTTGTGACGGGTGCAAAAGGTCTCCTCATAGTCAATCCCCTCGATGCGCGAAAAGCCACGGGCGAAAATCTGCATGTGTACTTCTCCCACCTCCCGTCGACCACACACTTCACTTTGTAGATCCATAAGTGAACCCACCAACGATTTCCCCATAGGTCTTGGGACAATCTCATGCAATATTCCGACGATCGGTCATATTCTTCGATCATGGAATCCAACTTATGCGGAGTTCCTCCACGGCTACTCAAAGAAGGATGGCTTCGTCACAACACATTGACTCACAAGAGCCATGTATCCGATGTGCGTCCGATGGCTTGCCCTCTATCTGTTGTGTTGTAGGTGGTCCTACAACCTTCTGCACGTCAAGGCCGGTCGCTCTCCAGATTACGCAGTGCGCATGCGCCCTGCGATGGTTGGCGGTGTTGCATGGTGGTTTTCTTCCACCTCCTGAACTTCCTCTTGTGGGCCGATCCACATCCGAGAAGCTCCTCGCCAAGGAACTAACGGCTCCTCATGCGTACGAGTGTGGCTCCTCTCCAGCGAACCTTTGCATGGCTTTCCTCCTCCTAAAATTTGTATCCCGTTGCTATTGATCTTTCGTGTACGAAAAAATACACCGATAGTTGTGAGGGTGTATCATTGTATACCCACAAATATTCCAGCCTCTTTGCGGTCGAGATCCCGACTTCCTTCTTGCATCCTTCGTCACATGCCGCATGTGAAGTGAGAGAGACAAAAATCCGCAAATAGGAAATATCGAGGCCTCTTGCCGAATAAGCCTCCTGCGGTGTACTCATGCCAAGAACCTTGTGAGAAAACGGTTGCACGCATACAACTCGCATGTTGCATGCCTCGGCCCACAAGTGAAGGAGTGAGCCTTTGATCATGCAACATCGCCGTGCGGCACCCACGATTGTTACGTTCTTCCACTCGACCACCGTTCTGTTTGTGGGTTATGGGGTGCGATGAGCTCTCCTGCGAATCATACAACGACTGCCGAAATCGCGGGTCAGGCCGAGATGAATTCACCACCGTTATCACTCCTTAGAGCAATCACCTTCTTCCTGAGCTCCTTCTCGACCGGTGCTTTAAACTCACACCAACCCGCCGAATGTATCGCTCTTCTTCTGCGCATGAAGAAGATCCGGCCTTTCGAGAGAAATCATCAACAAAAAGATTACATAATACTTTTGGCACAACGTAAAACAGGCGAGAAAGGACCACACACGTACGTAGCGAACTCTCTCAAGGATCGTCGTGGCGCGACTATCCTTCTCGTGAAAAGAGTGGCTTTCACATAATTCCCCAAGGTACACCTTTTGTGATGCGGCTTGTGCAAGAGTGCCCTTAGGGAAGCCAGTATAAATGCGCTACAGGGATCTTCAAAGCTCCCATGGTGAAAGTGGCCCAATCTCTGTGCCACGGGTTCGCCCTCATCATCTCGACTCACCACTTCTACCTTGCATGCCATTCTTTGCGCGACCATCTACCTGTTGATAAAGGTTCTTGGTTCAAACCCCTATCTTAGGGTCTCTCAGGTAGTCTTTGTGTGCGAGCACTACCCTTCGCTGAAGACCACATCATACCCCTTATCCTCCAACATCGCCACAAAGATCAAGTTCTTCTTCAATCCCGGTACATGCATGACATCCTTCAATACAAAGGGCTTACCAAACTCCTACGGAAAGGATATGGTACCGGTACCGGAGTCTGTTGTATCTACCATCATCGCCCATCTCGATGTGCACACCCAAATATTTGTCCTCCGGATACGAGAACAAATCCCGATCTCCCGTCATATGAAATGACGCACGCTGTCCAAGAACCATACCGATCCCATCACACTTGAAACCAAGCATGTGATCGGTGAAAAGTCAAGCTCGGCTGTTGTGAAGCCAAAGCTTTTCCATGCTGCCAGGATGTCGCTTGCTTGTTCTTCTTCTTCTTTTGGACAATTGGTAGGATGCGCATGCGCAGTCATGGCGGTGAAAACACTTCACTTTCGCCATATCTGCTTCTTTCCTTTGCACCGGAATGAGAAGGTTTCTTACCATTCCCCTTCTTTTCTTTAGAAACCAAAGCGCGATTTTCTTCATCGGCTCCCTTTGATGAAGATCCATCTCGAGTAGTCCTTGTCTCCTCACTGCATGAGATCCACCCAAAGGCGCTCCCATCCGGCGGCTTCTCCGGACCATTGACCCTGTCTTGATATGAGTGCAAAGCCTTCGGAAGACCAAGGAGAGCCGGAGTCGACCATGTCCTCATCTTCGACGGTCACCCCCACACTTCCAAGCTCATCTGCGCGAGTGAACTTCGTGAGGTATTGGCGATCTTGTCGCCCTTCTCCATCTTGATTTTCACCGAGCTTATCTTTGAGCGCCCGGCTCGCTTTGGTCGGTCCTCTTGGAATAGATCCGTCAGAAAACTTTCCACATTAGAAATGGAGAAGCCTTTCCATGCCAGTGGATACAATATGATCCTTGACGCCCTCCATGAGATCATGACATTTCGCCATCTTCTTTTGCCATACTTCGACTTGAGCGGGATCCAATGGGCTTTTGGACATCCGTGTCTACGAACTCCTTGAGACCATTATCTTCTAATACGCCTCATACGATCCTTCCATGCAACATAATTGTGTTGCCTTCAAGATCATGTCGAGTCGCAAGCCCAGATTTGAAAGACATTTTCAACATCGGCACCAAGAAAACAAAGCTAACGCAAAATTTCGAATTCCACCTCAAATCTCCAAGCAGCTCTGAATCTGGTGAGAAAAAATTATTTCTAGAACAAAGATCGACGCAAGAGGGCGTTCTTGGATATATCACCTTTCAAAGAAAGGATGGATCCGGAGGCTACGGCACCGCATGCGGACTCTGTCTACCGAAATAAGTTTGTAATCAACGTGATGATCAATCTACTGCTTCAATAGCTGCGATACCATGTAGAAATTTTTTGAATAATGATTAATTGTCACCCAGAGTACTATCATGATCACATATCAATTCGAATTCATATGCAACACATAATCTCTTCCCTCGGATCATCAAACATGCGGAAATAAAACAAGCGATAACACATCAAATCCATCATACACATTAACACAATATGTATGGGGAAATATTATAGCTGAAAACCCGCGGTTATTGTGTATATTATAATGGAGAAATCATGTAACAAACTCGGTACAATACTCCTCCCAAGTACTCGGTACTCTCTCATAAAGTTACACACAAACTAGCTTGGTTTTGAACGATTCTTGCAGTTTCCAAAACTCACCACTAATTTCCTTGCCTCTATTGCGCAATCATGGCTTTGTCTATATAGAGATCAAGGTTCGAATTCCCTTGGCTTGAAAATGCAATCATCATGAGCAATTCCTCCAAGTGTGGTGCAAATCTCATGCTGGCCAGTGTCGCCCTTTGATAGCTAACTCCACCCTTTCATCTACCTCTTCCTTTGGTCTACTGCTTCCAGGCTTGTCCATGCTGCTATAGTGAACTTATGTGTTCTTGAGTTGAATAATGAGTTACTAATTAATGAATTAAATAGTATTTAATTCACTCCCTCATAACTAGTTTATTAGCTAGTTAAACTAATCTCCTTGATTCGACTAAATTCGCTTCGGAACACAACTCCACTAGTACATCTGCCATTAACTCCACCAAACACGCCCCTTTGAAGTCCTAAGCCGAAGTCAGCCATGCATGTGCTCACCAAACCCTAGGAATAGCGTAATTCCTCCGTCATATGCATGAGCCACTTCCAAGAGCTTGAGCGAAGTGCTCCAAGAAATCAATGAAGTTTATAGTCCAAATATTATTAAGGGTAAATAATATTTGACTTCCCTATTTTAAGGAAATGGAGTCTAAAAATAGACTTCGACCTATAGGTCCAAAAAATAAGTCCATCTATTTTACCAACATGACCAATACTCCAAGAATAACATGCGCAATCCTAGGACCATGCTCCATATGTCTAAAAATAGACATAGTCTAAAAATAGATTTTGCGCGAGAATTTGCACCAACGAGGCTCACTTAGTGAAGGCGACTTCATTTCACTAAGCTCCATCATCTTGTTGTATTCTTGGAGTATTAGTAATGATGTCAAAAATATATGGGACTCTATTTTTTGGACCTATAGGCCGAGTATTTTTGTTGCCCTCTCCTTGAAATAGAGTCAAATATTGTTGCCATAATAATATTTGGACTATAAACTTCGGTTGCTCTCTTAGACCGATTCGAGCCTTGGGTGGCTCATACTCTGACGGAGGAATTACGCTTATTCCTAGGGTTTGGTAGGCTCACATGCATGGTTCGCCGATGAGGACTCGGTCGTAGAAGATTTGGTGGAAATTAATAGGACAGCTAGTGGAAGTTGTGTTCGGTTTAATTTGGTTGAAGCTGAACGAGATTAGTTTAACTAGCTAATCAACTAGTTATGAGTGGAGTGAATAAATATTATTTAATTCATTAATTAGTAGCTCATTATTCAACTCAATAACACATCAGTTCACTATGAGGTACGTGGGCCGATTCGATGGAGACGATGAAGAGGTAGATGAAAGTGGAATAATATCGATGGCGACAACGGTGTGCATGAACTACCACACTGGAGGAACTCCCATGATGATTACGCCTATCAAACATTAGGATTTGAACCTTGGATCTCTCTATATAGACAGGCCATGATGCGCAACCGAGAAAATTGATGTGAGTAGTTGAACCAATAGCATTCAAGTAAACTAGTATTTAATATTAATAACACTATGAGAAAATCTTGAAATTACTTGTGAGAATATTATCTTGAAATTTATTATGATTTCTCCGATATAATATACATAATAGCTCACAGGGTTTTCAGCTATAAACTTTCCCCATACATGCCTACATGTGTAATTGTATGATAGATTTGATGTGTTAATAAAACTGACTATTCCGCATGGTAATAATCTGAGTGGAAGAATTATATGTTACATATGAATTAGTGATAATATTGTCAGGGTGAATAGTCTTAGTGGATAGTGAAATCATTATTGAAAATTTATACATGGTATGAGCTATTAAGCTTGAAGTGTCATCCCACGATGATTACAAACTTATTTTGTGGAACTGAGAGTCTGCATGTCTGCAGTAGCCTCTGAATCCATCCTTTCTTTGAAAGGTGATAAACGCCTTGCAGTCGATCTACTTGTTCTAGAAATAATTTTTTTCTCCCTTGATCTAAGAGTAGTTGAAGCTTTAGTGGAATTCAGATTTTGCAAGTGATTTTTGTTTTCTTGGTGCAGTATTGAAATGTCTTTCAACTTGGTTTCTTATTTTCAGATATGCTCTTGAAACGTTGAATTATGTTGCATGGGAAGGATGCATGGAAAACGTATTAGAAGATAATGGTCTAAAGGAGATTCGTAGGTCTGAATGTCAAAGCCTTGTCTGCTTGAAGTAGAAATATGGCAAAAGATAGCGAAATATCGAAGGATCTGTTGGAGGAAGCGTCGAAGGATCATATTGTATCCGGCTACATGGAAGGCTTCTCCATTTCTAATGAAAATGGAAAACTGTGATGGATCTATTCAATGCCGTGACCAAAGGAAAGGCGCGCTCAAGATAAGCCGGGGCAATCAAGATGGAGAGAGGCAGTATCGCCAAATACCTCACGAGATTCACTCGATGCGAGATGAAGGCTAGAGTGGTGGGGTAGCTATCCAAGATGAGGACATGAGTCGACAGCTCTCCTTGGTCTTCACGAGAGCTTCTGGCACTCATATGGATAGTTTCAATGGTTAGGAGAAACAACGGGGATAGAAACCTGCTAGGCGGGGATCTCATGCGGGAGGAGATAAGGAGGACTACTCGAGATGGATGCTCATCAAGGGATGATGAAAACATGCTTTAATTTGCTAAAGAGGAAGAGGAGTAAAGGCCTTCTCATTCCGGTGCAAAAGAACAGAAACGAGATATAGCGAAAATAAATATTTTTCCACGGCCATGATCACGGAACATTATGCTACCAATTTTCCAAAGAAGAAGAAGAACAAGCAAGCTGAAGCGTCTAACGAATGGAAAACTTTGGCTTCACGGTGAAACTTGACTTTCATTGTCACATGCTTGAGACTCAAAATAATGATATAGAGATACATTTATGAATTCTTAGACAATGTCTGCATCATTTCATATGACGGGAGGTCAAGTTTCACCAGTGCAGAGGAACAAAAAATGGCTAGGTGGTGCACATTAGGCGGTGTGTCTGATGCGGCAATATCGATACCATATCCTTCGAGAGGAATGCAATAAGCCCTTTGTATTGAAGGATATCATGCATGCACAGATTGAAGAAGAACTTGATCTCTATGGCGATGTTGGAGAGGATAAGAAGTATGGCTAATGATCTTATTGAGAAATCCTTCTTGCGCGATAAGACTACTAGGAGACTGGAAGATAGGGATTCAGACAAGGACCTTTATCGATTCTGAAATAGATAGACAACGCGTAATAATACTAGCGGCGAAAATTAGTGAGCTAGAGATGATGAGAATGAACTATCGGCACGGAGATTAGGCCTACCATGGAGCTGAATCTGTAGCTAGATTTCTATCACTAGGCTTCTAAGAGGCACTCTTCTTATGATGGTCATTCCCCAGGGTGCCTGCCTGGAGTAAGTATGTGGCCACGCTCACGAGAGGATAGTATTACAGCGATCCTTTGGGGAGGATTCACACGGGCGATGTGGTCCCTTTCCGATTGCTGGCAATGAAACACAAGCGTAATATGATATTTGTGTGTTCTCTCTCCCGAGAATCTTGGATCTTCATGCGAGAGAAAACTGACTACATTAATGAAAGTCCTGAGATTTAAAGCAACTGGCTCCGAGAAAAGGAAGTGGAAGAAGATGATGCTCTAGATGATAGCGATGTGGAATTCATCTCGGCTGGAATTCAAGGAGTGCTCTGATGCGGGAGAGACCAGGCTCATCGCACCCCATAACACGGAGCAAACAAGCCTTGAAAGAACGGGCTGGTCGTAGGTCTTTACCTTGAGCGGTACCCCATGTCAGGAATTTATACCTCACTTGTGAAAGGAATTTGCTCAGCGTGTATATCAGGCCGTTTTCCTGGGATTCTTATCATGGATACAGGAAACTGATACAGCGGAAGACATTCTTCCATTTGCCCAGTTTTGGTTCTCTGTCTGCATGCATGTGATGAAGAATGCGAAAATTTGAATCCGGCCGCGAAGGTTGGGAATATTTAATGGATACAATGATACACCTCACAGCTATACGTGTATTTTTTGAGACGGTCAGAAAACTGTTATCTGCTGGGATATAAAATTTCGGAGGAGAAAGCCATGCCGTGTCGCTTGGGGAAAGTACTACTTGCATGCGGTGAAGTATTGGATCCCTAAGGAAACTCGGATGTGGATCAACCACAGAGAAAGTTCGGGGAGGTGGAAAAACCACCACCCATGCAATGCCAACCATTCGAGGTACATACGCCTCTGAAAACTGAAGGCAGCCGGGATGCGAAGAGCTGCTCGAGACCACCTACAACACGAGCGAACGAAGAACGTCACGGAATCGGTACAACAGATACATAGCTCTTAATGAATCAATGTATTGTAGCCAGGCCATGTAATTTTGGAGAACATGGAAGAGACTTGCATGGAATTGGTCACCATGTCAGATAATATGATTCGATGCGTCGAGAATAATGGGAGATTGTCCCAAGACGATGAAATCGGTAGTGGAGACCACCAATGAATCTACAAGGGAAATGGCAATTAGCTGGCAGAGTGTGGAGAAGTACAAGGTGAGATTTGTCGCCGTGGCTTTTCACGAATCGGGGATGACTATGAGACCTTGCTGTCTCGTAGGTACTCTTCCCTCTGAACTTGATCCTTGCTCTCTCAACGCGGATGGGGTGTCATATTCATGGGATGGATGTGAAGGCTGCGTTCGTCAACGGAGTCGTGAAGAGGTGTACATAGAGCGGCACAGCGTTTCGAGATCTTCAACGATGAAATTCGCATGTGTGCCGACTCCAGAGGTAGCTATGCAGGCTGAAACAAGCACCTCATGCTTGGTACGCCCGGATAGGCGAGCTACTTCAGCGAGACAGATTCTCAAGGTGGGTGGATCTAACTGTACTAGATTATGGTGGAGAGAAGGGTATTGTTATCATGCATCAACATCCATGTGATGATCACGATTTGGCAGCGATGGCGATTGATACTTTCATGCAAGGAGATCTTACCTTGGAGATTTGGATGAAAGGACTTAAGGCATCCTTCATTAATCGTTAAGAAGATTGCTTGGCAAGTATTTATTTCTTGAGGCAATACTGGAAGATGCAGGGGGATTCAACATGCAAGGCTGCAAACTGTGTACTCCTCTCTGTGGTGGGAGGAGGAGGATGCTGCAAGCGGGAAGTAGTGGATACCCTTGTCTATCGGCAGTCCAAGTGGGGTAAATATATATATACAGTATTACCTGTTTGATATATGCTATGCGATTAACAGCTTTCACAAACTATGTTAAGCCTACAAAGAAACTCTTTTGAGAAAATGAGCATTTATGTATTATTAACATAATAGAAGGCACATCTCAGATATAATATGTCTGAAGAAAATGGAGCTGGCTTTCAACTTCAGCGATGCGGAGTAGGCGGGGTGATGGGCCGGAAGAATTTCTCTGGAGGAGTTTTACGGCAGTAGATTCAGCGAGCGATTTCTGAGTGCAGTTTGAAACAAAGATCCGTGGCACTCCGATTCATCAGTCGAGTATAGCATTTAGCTAACTCATGTGAATTTGTTTTAGTTAGGGAAGATCCTGCTGAGATGACCGGTGCATTTGGAGCCCTCTGATGATTTCTTGTGATAACCCGGTGCATTAAACCGGATAATCGATTATTTCATGTCGTCCAAAACATCGACATTAGAAATACCATCCTGTATCCCGGATTATGTTCAATGGAGAATCATGGTAAGCCATATGTTCTACTTGAGCTCGGAGATGCGCGTGCATCTGTGGCGCTCACCGGGGAACAGAGATTCGGAATTCCACGGTGGCAGATGGGGATGGGAATAATCCGCTATCTTGGCAGCGGGAGGGAGTGTGAAATGCGGTAAGATGATGGAGCTAGTGAGAATGAAATCGCCTTCACTAAGTGGGCCGCGAGAGCAAATGCAGCTCAAAATCTATTTTTAGACATATGGAGCATGGTCGGGGAAATTACGATATGTTATTCTTGGAGTATTGGTCATGTTAACAAAATAGATGGGACTCTATTTTTTGGACCTATAGATTCGAGTATTTTTTAGACATCTCACTAAGATAGGAGTCTATATTATTACCCTTAATAATATTTGGACTATAAACTTCGGTTGCTCTCTTAGACACTTCGGTGTCGAACCTTTGGAAAATTAACTCATGCATGCGAGCTGAGAGGAATTACGCTGACCTTCCTAGGGTTTAGTGGGCACATGCATGGTGACTTCGATTAGGACCCCGGTCATGAGATTCAGTATTGGAAATTAATAGGACAACTGAAATGGGTTGTGTTGATTTAATTTAGTTAGCTGAGGTTAGATTTAGTTTAACTAGCTAATCAACTAGTTATGAGTGGGTGGATTAAATATTATTTAATTCATTAATTAGTAACTCATTATTCAGCTCAAGAACACATCGATTCACTACGGTCTCATGGGCCGATTCGGTGGAAGACCGGTAGAGAAGATGAAATGAAGGGTGGAGTGCTCTATCGATGCTGACATTGGGTTAATGCATGGGCTTGCACCTACACTTGGAGGAATTTCCCATGATGGCCTGTTGTCAAGCCAGAGACCAGGCCTTGGATCTCTATATAGGCAGGGTATGATTTAAAGTAATAGAGGCAAGGAAATTGAGTAGTGAGTTTGAACCGATGACATATTCAAAACCAAGCTAATTTGTGTGTAGCTTTATGAGAAAGTCTTTGGTACGCGGGAAGTATTATCTTGAGTTTGTTACATTATTTCTCCATTATATTATACATAATAGCTACGGGGTTTTCCTTATAAACTTTTCCCCATACATCTTGTGTTAATGTGTATGATGGATTTGATGTGTTATCACTGACTATTCCGCATGTTTGATGATACGAGTGGAAAGGATTATGTGTTGCATATGAATTCAAATTGACTATGTGATCAGGCCATTGGATCTAGAACCAATGGAGTCACCGGAGTGAAAAATTATAGTCCTCTTCAAGTTATCAATTCCGAGTTCACCTTCAGAATCGATCTTCAACAATTAAAACAAGAGACTCGGAAGAATATTTCGTTTCAAGGCTTGTGTCTCTCGACGGATGCACCAAAAGATGTTAATGGCCCCGGAATCAACCCTTGGAATGCATAAAGGCGCACGACCAAACATCTCTTAAGCTCGAGGCTATTCTTATAATTTGATTGGTTTTTGGAAAGTGGTTGGATCTCAAGAATTTTGAAAGGAACATTGAAGAAATAAAAATCTCGACACATATGAGAGACTTTTCGTATATATGATGTGGTAGAAAAATTTATGTCCAATGATTAGAAGAATGGGAAAAAGACAACGGGCTTATGGGACGAGAAATCCATTCTTTGAGACAAAAAATGACACAATTTCCAGGATACGAAATGTATAGTGAAAGAAGATGCTTTAAAAATAATTAAAATAATCTCACTTTACATTTAAGGAAGTCCCATTACAAGGAATTATTAGAGCTAACATCCTCATGAATCAAGAATGCTTGGTGAATCAAAATCGAAAAAAATATTAGCTGTGCTAGATCAAAGACGTATAAAAACAGAAGCTTGAGGTTTAATTCCACCTCAAGGAATGCTTATGAACAATCTTCAATTCATAATTCATCAAGAAATCTTGGAACAAGACTTACAAAAACAGAGATCCATATGACTTGGAGGGTTACATGAAGACTTATAAAAACATAAGATAGAATTTTTATGATAAAACAGAAAAGCTAATTAAAGTATGTAAAAACATAAGGGAAAACAATATACACACCATATGTGTTTGTGAATCGTCGAGAGTGTAAGCTGGAATATATTATGTGTTCAACAATATACAACCCGGGGAATAGCATGAGGATCAGCAACGGAGACAGAGCACTAGGGCCTATGCCACCAACCATCTCCCCTTTGTCTCATAGTAGTTTGTCACATATATACGAAAATATAAAATTGTCATCCCCACAAAAGGAGTAAACCTATTCCCAAAAGTTATTACGATCTCGTGCAAGAGATGAGGCTTATCTAAAACTTTAATACGAAGTGGTATGACATAATAAAATACGTAACATCAAGGCTAACAATTCGAAGTGGTTGTATGATGTGGTAGTATATGGGAAGAATCCTCTTCGTACGAGTGAAACCAACTCCACAAAGTGTAAACAATAGTGAAAGTGACATGTGGTTGTTCCTTGAATGTTGCTGATGCCTCGTGGAAATGTGTTGGTGTTGAGAGTAATGGTAGAAATATGTTTAAAAGAAAATTTGACTGGCACATTTCCTTTCCTTTAGTTTCTTGTTTTTTCATGACGGGGTTGAAACAAACACGGAAAGAGTGTTGGAGTGGAAAAACCCGTATAGATAGGTTTCAAAAAAAAGGACCGGGCATGTGAAAGATATGAGAAGGTGACACGTTGAATTGTGGGCCAATGAAATAAAAAGAGGAGAAGGATATATGGAGTTAAACATGTTATGGAGGTGGATTGAAAAACATAGCGACATTTCATTTGTGCTTCGGGAGAGATTATTAAATAAATTATGAGTGGGAGGAGAAAACATTTTATACATATATCGTGGTATATTGGGGTTAGAAACATTTAAGCATAAGACACAAGTGAGATGGAATGCAATTTGTGATATAGAAAATCGGGGAGTCAAACTTATAGCATATCGACGGTCCAAACTTTATCTCATTTTAGGGATCGGAGGTTATATCGCATTCCGGGGGACAAGAACACTTATCACATATCGGGGATCGAGGGAAATGGGGGCGAGGTAACATGAATAGATGACAATAGAAATTGTGATATACGATATGAGTGACATGGGAGGGAAAGGGTACTGCTATATCGCAATCAAGAAAAATGAAAAAGCGGAGGTGAATGGAAAAGTTAAGTAATGTTGCGATCTTGTGATCGAAAAGGTGATGGGTTCCATTTAAAGGATTTTTAAAAGTAGACAATGAAAAATTACGTTAAGTCAATGGAATATGATATAACCACAAAAATCATATTATAAATAAATTATAACATATATCGAATGTTTTAAAGTGGACCAAAAGGAAATGGTGGGTCCCATCAATCCCTGATCACATTTCGAGAGGGTTTTAGGAGACGACAATTGTGATATGTAATAAGTTTGGATACGCGAAATGTCGATTGCGATGAAAGGTAAGGGTTTCAATATGGTTAAGTGCGGAAAATATATATGATATACGCATGTATGTAATATATGATATATATATTAAAGGTTTGGTGTGGGGAGGCGAAGTTGCTTTTAACTATAAAAATGGAAAAAGGGGTTTTGAAAGAAATGAAACATTGGATGTTTTAGTATTTTGGAAAAAATGAGGAAAGGATCGAAGAGGAGAAATTGAAAAAAATGGTGAAAAGGATGTGAAAGAATTGAATCATAAGGACCTAGAGGCCAAGAAAAAATGACGGAGAGGAAGCTTTGAAAGGAATAAAAACCAATGCTAACGGTATACATGTGTCTTGTGCCTTTATGTAATAACCTTGAAGCCTTCATGGAAATCACATTATTCATGCATGGAATATGAATATTTGTAGAACTAATACGCAAATGCTTGTATTTCATGTTTGCTTTCATCTGTGTTAAAAGTAGTTGAAATATTTCGGTTATTTTAGTACTTAAAATATTGAGAATGTGTTACTTAATGGTATTTATTTTTGTTCCATCCTTGTGGACTATTTCATGGATACTAGACAAATATTTATCATCGCTTGGTTGTAACTCTTTTGTGACATATTTTGTGGACTATTAAATTTGCATGTTATGGATCCTTTTGGTTGCATGTGTCTCTACTAGGGTGGTACTATTACCTCTCTTAGAGGGCTCACTTCTCTTTCCACTCCATAGTAGAAGAACCATGACACGAAGATACCCAACGAACACTCACCGGAGACTCAGTTGTCAAAGGCACCTGCGCCTCCTCTTATTGTTGATATTTAGATTCAAGGAAAATCTTCATGAATATATGGCAGCAAGGTTGATACCTTGAATAGGCTCCTATTCAAAACAATGTGAGGTATAATTCCCGATTCACATTAGGGAGACCCCCTTGTTCAACGAATTTCTAGCATCATCAAAAAAAATGGCACTATAAGGAGGGCCAAGTGACAATATTTTCCCATTGAGTCTTTTTTGAACCTCTTATCTAAAATAGGGACTCATCCTCAAATCTAACTCTAGAGGTGTTCTCTTATTTATCCATTTATCAATTTTCAATCCTTTGTTGAGCCGCTCTATGACTTGTCTTGAATTGTTAAATTTTGATGGTGAGGGATGGAACATCCATAGCGAGCACATTTCGATTTTATTCAATTTTGTGAATTTTATGAAAACAATGATAAGGAATTTGCTTGTGTGATTTTCTTCCTCACCCATGAAAGAGGTCGTGTTAATCGATGGTGCCATACATTACAACCTTCTTCCATCCATTATTTTCATCACCTACTCAAAGCGACTTCATCAAGCCTTTGATAAGTATGATTATTGATATGTTTATAAAAAAATCATTTTGTTAAGAATGAAGCCTGAATCAATCGAGGATTTCTTTAGTCAATTGCTTCTACTTTGTTTTGAATTTCTACGAAGAAGGTACGGATTACAGGATTTCTTTAAAAGTTTTAGCATTTGGTTCATATCTCTTTGCACGGTGAACTTTGAACCCTAATTTTTTCTTCTTCCCCAACTCTTGTAAATCATGAGACACCTCTAATTTTCGAGAGGAGGAATTCATTGCTCATTTTTTTCATTGTGCTCTTTTTCGAGTTCCAATGAGGTTGCCTCCTTGTGATGGTAATGAAGTTGGGCGATATTCTAATCAAATTCCTAATCCTCATTCTTCTTTCGATTTTCATGACTCGAGATTCAATGGAGGAAAGCCCGGGAATGGCTCATGAAACCCATGGTGAAGACTAACTCCCCCATTCCACAAGATGATGTTATAATTCATAACTATAGCCTCACTCATGATCTATATTTATATTATCTCTATCATTTACATGCCATGACTCATGCATTGTGATTTGCCCGAATCAGTCACTCCATCGGCTATTTTTTCACCTCTCTTGATTTTCGAGTTTCGGTTCAAATTGCGAAGATACGGACGTCACATTACCGAGTAGAGGTAGGAAGGTGAAGATGCTTTCAATATTTTTAGCCTTTTAAATCTTCCATGTGAAGATGACGTGCTTTCATTATTGGATTATTTTCGGTATGCTAAACTCGGTAGTGAATCAAATGGATTCAATTGTTTTGATCAATCCATATCCTTTGGAAATAATCATTTTTATGATTATGAATCTACAATGATGTATACGATCACAAATTCCTAAATGCATCATATGATTTTTGTTTCTCATGAATACTTTACTTTAGATTTAGAATATGATTCGGTTAAAAAAGATGTCTTTATCGAAACTTCCTCTTTATCTTGCTATCCCTTGTGCTCTACCATTTTTGATGCATCTACTTGCTTGAGAGATACTCCATGCTCTTCAAGTTATTCATCAATGATTTGGTTGTAGAAATAAATTGTAGCTTCAATAATGCTTATGCAATGTTCTAAAACATCAAACTCAAATCTACTCTACTCATGTAGAAAAGAAAATTCACAATTGAGAAGAAATATAAAAAAACATGGGACATGAATAAATACACATAACACGAGGATATATACGGGGAAATCAAATGCTCAAAATCCCTTCCTATCTATATTTCATTAGTTAGAAAAAAGAAGAAATACGGTTCTTTTTCAATCTGAACAATCTCTACACAAGTAGAATCCACATCTCCTTTGCCTGTAAGTGACTCTAGCCAACACTTATCCAATTATCTTGCTTTCAAAGTCTATTTCCTTGCGGTGTTTCTCAAGGAATTGACACTCCTATTAATGAAGGAAATTCCCATCTTAAACTACATAGTCCTACGAGGCCCTTCTCGACTTCATGCACCACTTTTTTTTACAACTTGGATAATTATACAAGTGATATTGTAACTGCCCTTGAACTCCAATATCAATTGGGTAAATTCATATTTCATGCATGTGAGTTAATTATGGTTGATTTATTAGTTAGCTGATTTAAACAACGAAGATTCACTAGCCTTTAGACCTTCTACTAGTTCCTCCAATATTAGAACTAGTTTATCGATTTTAACTCAATTTCTTTGAATTAAATTATTACAACTCAAATTAAATTCAACCTAGGATCCTAAAATTTAAGAACCACTCTACATGACTCATAGCTATTCCTTCAAATCAAATTAATTAAGATAACTAAGTGATAAAAACTCGGTTAAATCATTCAAGTTGTCTTGTGATGTTAAATTTCAATTTTCTCTTAATTTAATTCAAGTGAAAATTAAATTAGGATTTTATTCTTTGCCATTTTTTCAACACTCCCTCTCGGCAAGAAAGGGATTCACATCTGCAGTCCAACATATTTGGAGGATATCTTTTGCATGAAACACTTATCTACTGTTTTTATTGCTACTACAACATCTACAACTAAGAAGCATACATAAAAATAAATAAAAATAATCATTGAATCAATCGCAACTTTCTCTTTGAGGAAACAATGTTCTTTGTTGAATCTACCATTGAGCCTCATGATATAATGTCAACACTTCTATACACTCCTTAGTTTTGAATGACATATATCCTCCTACTACTGAATACTACAAGCCCTGGCAATAAGGTAATGATCCATGAGAGAATTCCTCAATGCCTAAATTTTTGCACCCACAGGACTATTGCTTCACGTCGCCCCACCTCACACCTAGAGGGTATGGATGCATGTGCTCTCTCTGTCCACTTGGCTTGAAATATATCCCTACTAGGGTTTCTTCTTGAGTGGATGTTTCCACTACTGTCTCCTCTTGTGTGTTTCTCCAATTTTGGCTGCTCCACAACTTTTGAGGCTATTTTTAAGGATCCATTTTGAGAGGTAAAGCATGCTCCCTCTCAACCACTAAGTCTCTAACCTTTTCCTTGCTCCTCAAGGCTTTGCATGTGTTGGTGAGGTAAATCCCCTCTACGGACGGTGATCCCACTAGCCTGAAGTGGGTCTAGCCACAAACGAAACACACTATGACATCAATTCCTAGTTAAGAATGGAAAAAAGATATGGTAGATCACTTCGTGAATCACCATGTTTTATTGTGTGTCCAGGAGAATGGCTGCCTCTCACTCCGATTCAACGGATCATGGTCGCCCATTCTCACTCCCGGATACATACACATAAACAAAAAACGACAAATACACAACATACTATTTCAAATTCCTAACTATCGGTCGGTCGAAGAAGACCAAATCAAATGCATCAAATAAACATAACACGGAGATGGAATCAATAACATGATCGAGTATATTAATTTAAGAAGAAGAGTAAAACAGAGCTTGACATTCTGATCCTCCAATAGGGTTCCGTTTACTCTCACAGCTGTCGAGAATTCGGACGAATACTCTGCGGGATCCTCCTTGGTTCCTTCTCATAGCGATTGCTCAACTATAATATCTCTTCTCCAAGTTTAGCTTCTTGGCTATATGTTCGGTAGCTTTTGTAAAGGAGAAGGCTTTTTTATATAGAGGGAGAAGGAGAGGTTAGGATCCCTATAATCATGAGGGAGTCTTGTCTTCAAAAGTGTTCCATCAACCATTTCCTAAAGGAAGAGGTCGGCGGATTGTCAATTTTAACCACTTGCAATGGTCATTCCCGAGGTGGTTAAAGAAACTTCCGCCTCTAATTTAAAAAAAAACATTCCCAAAAAGGTTTGGTGGAGGAACAACAAAGAGACAAAGCACCGGGCGGCATGGGCTCTAGTGAAAATATTCCCCATTGGCATGAGGGTGGACAATACCCATGCCGATGCCAGGCACTGTGAGTTTTTTGAGTGCTTTACGAGGAAATTTTCAAGCTGGATAAATGTGTCCTTATGTAGGGATGAAAAGAAGGTATTTATGAAGAGTATGACACTACTCACGGGTCATGAGAAAGACCCTCCAATACCCGGGGGTGAGGGATTGTAGGGACGGTGACAAAATACTATGTAACATATGCTCCCTAAAACATAAGGTCCGAGAGAGAGAGAGGGTGAGAAATTCTTTATGAGAACGCGTATGACCCAAACATTGTTGTGGGAAGACTGCCAAGTACAAGTACAAGTGATACATACGATACATGACATGGTATGGGTGCGACCATCCATAATAGAGTTCATAAGCAATGAGATGCGAGGTATGGACATAGCCATCCGGTGGTAGGGATCAATAAATAGACTCGGTGCTGGTTGCGGCCCGGCCAATCGGAAGAGTCACGTAATAAGTCATAGTAATCCACAAAGAACCCATGACACAGATTTCATCGGATAAAAGCTAGGGTCTTACGCTCCATCTCAACTTTGAAAAAAAGTATAAATTCGAGCATGCGAATATGTGGTGAAGTCGAACACGCAAGAAAAATCGTCGATTACCGGTAATGATGAAATACGGTAACGGACAGCAGGGAAAACACCAATAATGAAAATGGCTCTTAAGGTACGAAAAGGTACAATCCACGGAATGTGAACAATGATGCGATGTTGAACACTCGCAGTTAAATCGATTGAGAGGCCAATGATGTGGACCTTCACGTCGAGGTGCGAAAGGGCACCGCCATTGAGGGCATGCGAGCTCAGGTACACGAAGGGGTCTCTAGATGGAAAGCTTCTTGGATAGTGAGCTAGAGTCGACGGAAGGGACCTTGATCGAAGGTGGGCCATGATGGCCACATCATCGACATGAGACAAAGGAATATGATGTTTGTCGATCGAGACCAACGAGAGAATCGGAGGAGGTTGACAACTTGGAAGGAGAAAACTTCTCTTGAACATATTGGTGGCACGACGGATTTGGCAGTATTTTACATCAAGGGATGCGAGGTCATGGTGACGCGACAAAGAAGATGAGTGGTCAAAAATGATTACCCAAACCCATAGAGGCAAACAAATGATGAAGTGAGATATCCCCAACCTGACACGAATGCGAGAAAAGTGCCATGTTCGAACGACATCTTAACATGACTACAATCTTGGTTACATTTTCCCCCATAATTTCTGCATACCTAATTATTTTTGAAAACAAGCTTAAAGGGGATAGCATGTGCTTGCGATGTAAGTTTGTCCTTTAGAAAAATCCAACCTATTACATTTTACGAGCTCTAGGAGGAGAATTGAAGTAACATCATCACGACCGAGTCCCGATGTCATTAGTTTTAACGAGTACGACAAAGGGAGAACTCTAAATCTTTTCATGTTTAGAGAGTTTGAAAAGAAAGCAAAAGAAAAAAACCAGCGGTCCTTTTCGTAAATAGTCCTCGAGGATCCGAGTGAAAAGCGTAATACCGAGAGAACCTCTTAGTCATGATCGGCTAAGGTATTCCTTTTGTAAATAATCCATCCCGGCCAAAAAAGGGAGCAAACGTATCTTTTGGGTAGATGTCGTTTCGCAATGATTTAACGAGTTCAAAACGACAAGAAACTCAACGATATTTTTCGAGTTTTAGAGACTCGAGAAAAAGAGCGAAAGATGAGTCCCGATGAGTAATTTTTTCATGTTTTTACCGAGTCAGAAAAAGTATAATATACAATGGTTCTTCGTTAAAACCATGTGGAAACACAGCAGCTACACAAAAAACATGTGTAAAACGTGTTCTCGAAAATAATACGAAAATAATCGACAAATATGTTTTAAAAACCTATTTTTTAGACTTTGAAAAGTTATAAAATACCATAAATGGTAAAAACTATGTACTTTTCACTTTTACCTCTTTGACGGAGCAACGATGGTCCATTTATCTTGTGATCTTGCGGCGACGAGTGCGAGCAAACGTTGGACCAATCCGGATTTCGTCGATTTTAGGTAGGACTCGACACCATTCATATTTTGAGCTATATTTCATTGCATTTAGTTGTCATTTTGGGTCCCTTAGGGGAGGATTTGAAAAATCTAGGGCATCGCGGTTAGTGTGTGTTTTGGACACGGACCCGCATCAATCGACCCCTTTTTACACGGTCGCACCCAGGTAGCGTATTTGTTAGCAAAATAGTCGTGCCCGACCACGCAACTCAAAATCCACTTTAAATTTAAGAAAATGCAACCAATTGATTGAAAATTTTAATACCCAAGGGGGCTTACAATGTTCTAATGATCGAGTTCATGCGGGTATAAAAAGAAAAAAATATGGTTATCAAGTGGAAAGAAGAGAGAACACGGTGAGGAGGATGAAAAAGTAATGGAAAATGAACAATGCATGAATACCCTCGGGAATTATGGGCTTAGGAAGTTCTTCATGACACCATGTCTCAAGGCTCGGCCCAAATTTCTTCAATATCTAATAAGCATTTGGGACGAAGATCGGAAAATTTTGTGCTTCGAGATCAAGAGCTTGAACTCAAAGTCTCGAGATGTATATTTCATCATTGGATTTTCACGCGGAGGAGTGTAGTCCCTATCTTGACCGATACCCATCCTTAGGGAAAGCATGGGAATGGTAATTGAGAGGGTGTGTCGAGGGCACGAAAAGGAACATGGAGTGGTAAAGTGGATATCCAAACCATCCACGATCGGCCTAAGAGTAGTGCTACACACTAACATGCGGGCTGCTAGATCGCGGGGAACCACATGAGGCCACGAAGACAACTACTTCTTGCCTTAGAGTGCATGAACCCGACCATATTCAAGTACAGGTCAGAACGTGAATATCGATATCAAATGGTTGCTCACTAAGTGCAAGAAGACAAAACTAAAGCGAGTTTTGGGTATGGATCGATTACCGAAAGTGTCGTTCTTCTTGGAACGACTACCCATATTCCAGTGTCAAGAGGTTGGCTGTCCGTCAACAACCCGCAGAACCATGGGTGGCCCGATGGGCCCGCATTGGCCCGCCTAGAGCGAGGGGTGGCCAAAAATGCCTGTCGACCATATTTTTTATTGGCTACGATGGCAACTAATTATTGTGGAGGAATGGCCTACGGCGGCACATACTTCACTTTGGAGATCCACGACTTCCCGCTCCTAGAGAGAGGATTGGGACGAAGAGTTAGGTGAGACTCATTTTTATTTTCATGAGTTTTGTTATTTTTTGATATATATGCATGTTCGCCCGATTTACTCTATGTATGCGAGATGTTGGCCCGAACGACTTGGAGGTATGTCGCCAATAGTGAGACGAACTCCTCGTGACTTCAATCCTCGGGGTGAGGGGATTGATGAGGAGATAGTATAGAACTGGAGGGGATGCGAAGTGGGATTATAGACTATGCTTGTTTTGATGATGTTCCTCGAGCCTATCAAAGCCATAACTGCCCTTAAAGGAGTGTTGAGTCGTATCCACCACTTGTTGAGGTGGTTGGTATGGGCGGTGACGTGTTATCATGAGCACCACAGCGATTGTTTGAAACTGTTGCACATTTTGAGAGACATGTTGTCTCAGAATATTGAAACAAACATATATTATTTTTGGATTTTATATGATGCACACGATGCCAAACAAATAAGATATATATTTATATATATACATCTATTTTCTACATGAGTCTATTTACATATGATGATGTTTTTTTTTTATAAATTGCGCAAATGTCTATCTAGCACAATGTTAGATATTGCATATTGTTAATGTATTCATTTTTCTTCGTATATGTTGATATGTAGTAAAATAAAAATTCCTTCAAGTAAACGAATACGCAAATACAATCTCAAAATACATGGGTTTCGAACCGAATAATGACGGGTAAGTTGAAGAACAACAGAGTTGCGAATCTAAATTCACAAGCAATGCATGTATGCCAAGGTTATTTGCTTGAGTTAATAGTTCCAAAACAACACTATATTCGGTGACATTGTTTGTAGTTGGTCCTAGACGGATACCTTGTAAGTTAATCAACTCACCAACGGAGTCATAAATTACCCGGTACATTGAAGACAAGTTCTAAGTACGCGGAAGCACCATGCGAAAGCAGAGCATAAGGGGAAGTAGACATGCATAGAAAAAAAGACCCAATATGCGAGAAAAAAATTTAAACAAAAGCACATCAAACCAAAACATGCACAAAAATGAAAAAATCACCTATGTACACATATCATGCATGAATGACTCAAGCATAATACTTTTTGAAATTGCCCATTTACAGGCTGCGATAAGGGATAACCTTCATAATCAATGAGCTTATAAGCCCCATTTTGTAACACATGTTTAAAGATGTAGGGCCGTGCCACATAGGTTGGAATTTTCACACGGCCCCAACTTGTCATGACCTTGGTCATATAGGAGAACGAGATCGCCTTCGATGAAAGAATGAGGGGAAACTATTTGGTCAAAATGGGCTTTGACTCACTTCTTCTATGCTTCGATGACCAAGGCAACCAAGCGACAAGTTTCATCAATCTCTCTAAGTAGATAAGATGCTCTTCTTCGAGGTGAAGTATCGGGTAGTAATTCCACAACTATTTTTAGTGAAGGGATTTCATTCAATCGGAAGAGTGGCTTCCGGACACGTATACCAAGCCGAAACGGGTAAATCCGGTGCCTCTTAATTGATGTTCGGTAATCCAAAGAGTAGAGAACAACATGAGATGCCAATTTTATTTATGGATCCCAATTTTTCATTGAAGAATTGTAATAAGGACTTTGTTGACGGCTTCAACCTGGCCATTTGCTTGAAGGTAATAAGGCATTGAGGAAGTGCAGCAAGTGACGCAGGGCTTAACTTATATGTCAGCTCCCGCCATCATATAATCTAGAAAATGAGAACCATGATTAGTGAGCATGGCCTAAGGAACACCAAAGTTTGAGTAATAACATGATTGAAAATAGGTTGTGCCTTTGTCTTACCTTGGTAGCCGATTAACCAGTCATTGCTTCGACCCATTTAGTGAAATAATCGATGGCAATGATGATATAGGCATGCCTCTAGCCGAACGAGGGTTACACATCATAAAATTGATGCCCCATTTTGAAAAAGGACCCATGGTAATGACAAGATGTAAAAGAACCGGTGGTGCATGCATCTTGCGTTGATATATACGGCACGCATGAAAATTGCGTATTGCGACAATGCGGTCTTTAAAGATAGATGACTAGAAATAGCCGGCCACGAAGGATCTTACGTGGTGGCATAACCCGGTATGTGACTACAAGCACCAGCATGGCCGGGTCATTTAAAACTCTCTTGACCTCCTCAAGGGTAAGACATTGGTGGAGCACGAAATCGCTCCAACACGATAAGGGTATCTCCAATGATATGATAGGGTTACAGCGGTCTTCCGAATGTGGCATCGTAAATCCTTCATCAACGGAACTGAAAGTAAGTGCCGGGAGGTACCGATGATATCACTATATCACAGTTGAGGTGCTAATCAAAAAAAAAAAAATTCATCTAGAATATGATCCTTGGATCGAGAAGGGCTTCGAGTCGGCGAGGAGAGAACAAATCAAATTAGCAAAAACAAGTGATTTCTTCCAATTTTGGCTGTAGTGAACTCCAAATAAAAATCTTGGAGGATAACGATCCAATTTGCGTGTTCCCCCCCGGCAACTACGAGACGAAATATAGAGTCATGGGGTTACGATTCGAATCACGGTCCGCCGTCGTGAGATGTGGTGACGAAAATGCTAGATGGCACAGTGCAGCAATGCTAACTTCTCGAAATGTGCGTAACGCGTTTCGGGGTTGAGAAGGTTCTAATAAAATTAGTAAATGACATGCTTTTTACCGTCATCATCATCTTGAACCAAAACCATGGCGATCGTGCGAAGGTGATAACAAGATAAAGGGTGAAATAACGATGGTAATTCGGAGAAAATAATAGGGTGTTGACGAGCAACGTCTTAAGCCTATCAAAATCTTTTCTTGAGCAATCTCATCCCAACAAAAAGGGACATCTGCTTTAAAATTCATGTGAATCCTTTGACTACTTCGGCATAGTTTTGGGATAAAACGACGTAAGAAGTTCACTTTCCCTTGCAGAACTTTGGAGCTGGTGCAACGAGGATTGGGAGGGAGATTAAAATAGCCTCAGAATTTCAATGGGTCAATACAAATTCCATATTTAAGAATGCGATAAAGCCTAAATTCTACCGAATCGATGCAAAAGACACATTTGTAGATTGAGCCGAATATTTATAACGTCTACAACAAAGAAAGATCTAGCGGAGATGTTTAGGGTGGTCTTTTATTGTGGTGAATGAGGGTTGGAGGAAGATCATCCGGGTATGGTTGAACAATATGATGAATATCGTGAAAGGCATAAGACATCACATGCTTGAATGTAGCTTCAGCATTTTTCAAGTCAAAGGGAGTTTCTTATACACGAATGTTCCCCACGGACGGATAAAAGTGGTCTTGTGTTGTTCGATCGGATAGGAGAATGTTGATCTGATTATAGCACGAAAAATTGTCCCTTAAGGAAAATATCTCACTCACGCACAATATTCAATAGTCGATCGATGAAAGGGTGGAATAGTTATATTTAGGATAGGCTCGATTAATATCATGGTAATCAACACGGAACACAAATTTCTCCTGCTTCTTGTCCACGGGAACAATATTGGATGCGCGTGCCGTCGAGGAGAATCAAATAAATGAAACCCGCTTTGAGAAGTTTTTCAACTTGACTTTTATGGCGACGACTTTACGAGCATGCACTGAACGCAAATGTTGGTGCACGGGCTTCCACAGGTAGGTGGGAATCTAGAGCGCACCACAATAATAGGATCAATACGAGACATCTCTTCATAAGACCGGTGAAAACATCGAGAAAATTTGCGAAAAAGGCTAGTGTACACTTAGACTTCATGCGAAGAACAAGTGAATCCCATGGATGTTCTCGACAATTCTTGGTTTCACGGAAATGTTGATAGGCATCGTTTGAGTGATGTTACCAAGTTACCTTCGCAAAGACTTCATGAGTCAAGATAGGCATTTGAAGTGAGCGGAGAAGGAACTTGGGATGAAAAATACCCAAGATAGTCGGACATGACCCCAAGGCGAGGCATAAACGAGGAATGATGATGCCCCGCTCGCTCCACGATAGATCTTCGAGAGACATGGTTTCCTGTAGCTTCATTAGATGGAAACACTTCTTTCGAAGGATCTGTAATTGGCATCCGCAAGGCCAAGGGATTGAGAATACACATCGAGAGACATGCTCAAAGGAGCGACTTTAGGAGGAGAATTATATGCGGCTATAAGCTCACAATAATCGATTTTGATTGGACTAAGCAGCATCAAATCCCCAAATGAATCAACTTGTTCGAGGTAAAGGGACGATCAAGGGTCATACGTGAGAGACCGCAATCGGCTTGAACGATGTTTGGTGGTGGAAAGGGAAAAATACCCATGAGAGCGGGATCTTTGAAAAAGACCCGGCCCTATCATCGGGGGGGGGATTAGGAGTTTGACCCACGTATGGTATGTTGTTCTGGGAAGGCAAGGTAAATAATGACAAATAATTGATGTTAATAGTTTTTCCCTCGTGCGGAAACTTCGAAGTCGAAAGAGGGTGGACGGAATGCACGACATAGCGTGGGTCAAATTTGCAACCAAGTAGAATATTGTAATTGAGTTTAGCGTCAACGACTTCTACTTCAACGTTGACCATCTTTCCTTGCGGCGAGAACACCCAAGGGTTTCGATTCCCTTCCATCGAATGCCTCGAGGGCATTGGGGGACAAAGTGGTGGAGAGCCAGCCTTCCGAGCGAAAGATGACATGACACGGTGGATGCCTTTGTCCACAACGACCCTATGGATATTGAGACCGTTAATAGAGCTTGTCGGCGACAAGCACAATGCGGGTGTGAAAGTTGAGATGAAATTCTCTAAGTCGAAAGTGATAAGACTAGAATCGGCGGGATCGATACGCGGAGTCACGGATAATAACGCCTTAGTTGAGACGGACAACTCTAGAAGACTTCCAACACGGACATTACGGACGACGCTGTGCTAAAAATCCTCAACAATACTATAATGCGAGCGACACGGGGCGTTATGATTATAGGAATATTTCCAGGAGAACACCTTTAGAAGGTGGCCATACAATGGGTTCAACATTAGGATCTTTCAATCTCAAGAGGACCGGAGGAAAGTGGGGGAGGAGGACCATCGGCGATCTCTTTCACGACTACCATGGCCGATCAACATAATCTTTTGATCAAGTAGTGATGGAAACGGGTGCGAAAAGGAGCAAGTCACATCATGAATACTTAAGAGCCAAATGACATAGATGGTGATGATTGATCGTGTACGGAGTGTAACCTTTGAGATAAGGAAAAGGTTATTTAGAACTACCGAGAGTTCCCTTAGCACCTTTGAGCGGTTGACTAACCTCGGATTGTCGAGTAAAATCCTTAGTGTAGTGATCCTCTTCACAAATTGAACACATGGATACTTTGGATTTGTTTTGTGAACCATCATTAGCACGAGGTTTGGACGGAATTACGCGTTTTGAGGCATCGGCTTTGGCCTTGCCTTTTCCTTCTTTTCCCCTTGAAGTCTTGTCTGTGATTGGCACCGAACGGCGTTGACCTTCGAGGTTTTACCGAGTCCACAGGTGGGCGAGGAGAAAAAGTATTGGAAGGGTGATTTCTACTTCCCAGTGAAAGACTTGCGTGAAGTCGAGATACGAACTAATAATGCTGTCGACTAATGGGACGTGACACTTTAGGAGTCCTCGGTCATGGAGCTTCGGTCAGATTTCATACAAAATGCCCGATTGGGAGTACACTAAATCAAGGTCTTGGGCATAAGTAATGGCTTATTCATCGGTTACACATGCCCCCATAGCGATGTCTTTTGTAACATGGTTGAAAAAAGGGTTGTGAACCAATGAGTAAGAAAGGCCGATCAGGAATTTCAAACTTGATCGGGCGACAAAACCATCTCCATTCATGAATGTGGTCGAGATATGGGTAGCCGACCCTATGTCAAAAATGTTGGGAGATGTGTTTCGACTTCATAATGAACCGACAGGCGGAAATGAGTCGGGGAATGCCATAGCGAGAGTGTTGGAAAATCTTGAAAGATACCACAAAGCGGTCGATATACCACTTAGTAACGTATACTTAGGTAAGAATGCCTTTGGAAAAAGACAAAGTCGGACGAGTCATCCACCCAAGAATTGGAAGAAACACCATAAATGGTATGTCATGACGTGTGCTTGGGGGTCTTCTCTAGACTCCCTCAAACTTGGGACAATCACTTGGAACCTTTTTTGGAATAGGAGGCCAAAAAGGATTATGAAGAATGGGATCATTTGTCAATTTGGACTCATACGGTAGCTCCAAAGTGGTGAGAAAAGGTAATTGAGGGTTAAAAGGCATAGCGAACACCGATAAGGACCGTATCCATATTCCATCCTAGTTTAGTATAAATCTTCCCCCATTGGTTATGTCACGGAAGTTACGACCATAAGGGGTATAAGCGAATAATTCGGTTGATATGGCGACGAGAACCGGAGGATACGGGGTTGATAACCAAGATCTTGATTCTAAGTATACGAGGGTCTCGATTGAGCGATGTAGGTATTTTTCTATGGAGTATAATTATAGCCGGTGGTTGAGGGTAGTAAGTAGAACCTTGAGGCGGGTTGTCGACTAGTCGATATTGACCTTGAGGAAAATAACCGCCTTGGGGTCGAATAGGTTGTTGATAAGTGAGGCCCTGCGGGCTAAAAAGGTTGGGTGCACGGTTGATTTGGGTGTGGCATAGAATAGAGCGACGAACGAAAGCGGGGGTTAACGAGCTATGCGGGTTGTCTTGGTTGAACACGTTGACACAGTGATGAGGGCCACCAGTTGTCCCACTGTGAGCGATTGGCACGATGGTTGGGAGTGGGCAGTACATGCCACGATAACCATGTTGTCTGTGGGTCCTGGAATGACATGTCACCATTGTATTGACCAATTGGAAAATATGACTATTGAGAGTTGCACCAAAGGTTGTGATGGATAGATTTTCCCTAGAACCGTATGAAGGTCTGGGTTGATATCTTTGGTTGCCTAGGGTCATGAGGTTGGCTTGGTTAGACTAGAGGCTGAGCTTGTAAAGGTTCACCTTGAGGATTGTAAGGTGACCTTGCGGGCCGCAAAACAATCCCTGTTTGAGTACAGAAGGTTGTCCTGTATGGGTTTCCCTTGTGGGTCGTACGCATACCCTTGCTAGGGTGAAGGTTGTCCCTGGAAGGGTTGTCCTTAACCGGGCAGCATATCATTGTTAGACAAAGGTTGTCCCTATAAGGGTTGTCCTTGTTGGTTATAAGGTTGCATAGGCAAGGTAGGTATAAATGGTAATGTACTAGCAAGCCTTAGGATCGGCAAATAGATAGGGTTGTCGTGCTCATCATAGTGAAATGGAAGCGAATAAATCGAGGGTACCATACGCTCCATAATGAGAAAAATAAGGATGATTGAGATCCTAATAGGATGATTATTGGTGCGGGAGCTGTTTCTTTGAACAACCGGCTAATACTCCTCAAAAGAAAAGACGTCGAGGGGATTTCCGCAGTATCAAAGTCCCTACCGACGAAACTCACGACGGTGGCGGTGATAGTGAGTCACGATGCCAACCACACGGACGATGGGTCTAGCGAGGGGACAAATGTAACAAAAGGCATTGACAAGATAGGGATCATCGATGACAACCCTAATGATGGGAAGACGGCCCCCTTGATGGAGTTGATGTTTCCATTATTGGAAATACCGGCTATAATCGACCCAAATACCTATGGTAGACGACAATGATGGTGAAGATTGAGTAGGGTTTGGATGGATGTCTTAAAAAGGTGGTATTCTTTATTAGAAACTAGAATTCCTCACTACCATTAGGACTAGAGGAATCCATGTGCGAATCCACCGTAAGAAATTGTAAAGAAGTACGAGGGCTAGGAGGTATGATAATAGCAAAAAATAGTGATCTAGATGTGAGAGAGAAGAATTTTCCTCGACCCCAAACCCAAACCAAGCGTTGAAAGAGCGATGGAACTCATTTGGTTCTCCAAGGGGTACTCTAACGGGATGGCGAGGTTTTGCTCAAGCTCGACAGGACCTAGAAGTATATGAAGTTTCGGATGAATCGTCCGTGTAAGGACTACCGATAGACAAAATCGATGGTTCCACCACTTTGTGGTAGCAGCACACGGAAAGAGGGAAAAAAGATAAAAAAGGAAGACTCTTGGCTCAAAACCAAGGTGAAAAAGACGAGGCCAAGTAATAAAAATTTAAAGGGTGTGTAATCATAGGTAATTTATTTTACCAAATTGAAACCAAAAATTTGTTGTTTCATGTTTTAAGAGTCAAAAGCTTGATCAAAGACCAACTCTGAATATACTTTCGGTTTTGAAACGGTGTGAAAGGGCAAGTGCTGCGATGATCTTTTCAAATTTATGGAGTACGATCAAAAAAGAAGTAAAAAATGACTACTCGGGTAGTCTAGGTAAGGGTGTACCGAGGTCCTGTTGAACCACCATATACACCTTGGTGATAGAATGAAAGAAAAAATCAACCAAAGACTTGGCATACGTGCGAGGTAGTCTCCCCAAATCTTTTGTGTTCGGTGTATCATGGTTACAAGGCGGCGAGACTCGGCTTCCTACGGATAAAAGGATTGCAACCTAGAGGGTCTCCCTTTAAATACTCGACGGTACGGGGAGCACAAGTACGTACTAGCATTGTACGAAGCCAAATGACGAGTGACGGCTACTAGGTTTAAAGACATCGGAACATGTCTCTAACTTGAACCACTAAATATTTCGTTAGGTTTCAATGTTCGTTGGGTTAATTGAATAAATTTTAAGTTGATCTTGTATTTATGTTTCAATTCAGGTCCTACCAAATATTTGAATCTCACGGATCCCTAAATGCAAGGTTGCATGCCATAAAATACCATTTCGTTACCGATGAAGAGCTATCTATGAGAAATTTAAGAGTTTTTAAAGCGATAGAAAATAATAAGAACACATATAAAAGTCCACTACGGTACCTAATACAAGCTAATGAAAATGAAAATCTCTCTGAATGCCCAATGCTAGTTATGTGAAAAGATTTTCCAATTCACAATGCAAACAAGAATGCAGAAAAATATGTTTTTTGATTTTTTCAATGTAATAGAGCGAAGAGTGCACTAAATGACATGAAAAATAAACCTTCACTAGTTCAATAATTTCCAAGCGAGAGTCAAAACGAATAAATTTGATCGACTCAAAAGCAAACAAAACACAAACTCAGACCAATGTTGCAATCTCTCAAATCAAAAAGAAAGATGTTCAAAATGGACCCTTACAAGCAATGTGAGCTATGCTTGGAGTGACCAAAACCAAATGAAAGAGGCAAGACTCATTCCATCAAATTCAATCACTCAAAATGGATCCGAGGTTGAATGCAATCAAGCAAACAATAGTAGGTACAACGAAACAAAATACAAAGCTCTATAAGGCTCATCATACCAAGGCACTAGAAAACCCTAGGGCTACGATCTTTGACAAGAAACGAGGAAAACAACCAAGGGAGGAGAGCTATTCACGGTCACAAACAATCTCAAAGCACTCAAATCAAGTCAAGAAAACACACGAAACAACAAATACGAAAAAAAAATCCAAGAAAATTGGGAAAACCTAGCACACAAGGAAATGGTGTGGTATGCAGATGTGATCTACACTAGACGAGGGGATGGCATGGGTATTGAAGCGGTAACAAGTGCAGGTGGGCGTGAATGCGGACTGTTGCGCTAATCAAGCCAACCTTAGAAAAATGAAAATTTTGGAAAAGCGGTCGAGATACGATCCTCTTGGGCTAAACGGGGGTCTTGGACTCGGCGAAGATAATCGAGAAAGCAAGCTAAGAAAGCAAAGAACAAGAAGATGACCTAAGGGATGAAAGACAAACTCACGCAGTCCCCATCGGAAGTCGCGATTTTGGTGGGGGTAAATCCCCCCTGTGGACGAGAGGTGATTCCACTAGCCCTAGAGTGGGTCTAGCCACAAACGAGACATGCTATGACATAAATTACTAGTTAAGAATGGAAACGGAACTTGGTAGATCACTTGCAGCGAGTCCACTGCACTATTGTGTCATCAAGGAGAATGGCTGCCTCCTAGCGCAACGATTCAACATATCATGATCTTCTTGTTCTCACACCGGATACACGCATACACAGAAATGAAGACGATACACAACATACTATTTCACATTCCTAACTATCGGTCGATCGAAGAAGACTAAATCAAATGCGTCAAATAAACATAACACGAGAGATGAAATCAATGCCATAGTCGAGTATATTAATTTAAAGAAGAAGACTACAGGCAGTACGAGGCCAACCTGTAACCCCGAGTCTTTACCAACAACGTACGTATATAAAATGTTTCTCACAATCTTTGCCCAAACAAGACTCCAATCTGGCAATTCCACATACTATAAATTTAACAAGCGGAAGCATTTAGACATATGGTTCAAAAACCACAACCCAACAATCTTCAGTTCAAAGGTTTCAAATAGCATTAAAACTCCTTATAAAAAGTCTCATACAGACTTTAACCAACCATAAATTTCATTGTTTAATTTCCAACCCAAGCTCACTTATATAATTTAAACCCCAATGCTTCTCATTTAATCACCTGCTTAATTCTCATATGTTTGTCAATTGACCTTAAACATATTTCATTTGGTTTAAATCTCAAACATCAAACTGGCTCACAAAGCTTTCATTTCATTTAACATTTATTCCCAACCTTCACATATGGTTTTTAATACGGATTTTCAAACAAAATTCCATAAACAAATGTGCCCATGTGTTAAGACTGAGTCTGGCAATTTAATACCACCATATATCATTTTCATGCATTATAACTTTATGCAAACACCATCATATCTTACCCCGTTCGAATTCCTGCAATATATCAATCTCTGGACCGCGCCTTTAATTTCTGGACCCCGCCTTTTGGCACATCATTTCTGCACCAAATATTAAAAATGCGCCTTTTCCCAATCTGCTTATCAAGCTCACAAAATCAAATGCCCATGCTTATTATACTATCCAACCATGTGAATGTTTTAATTCAACATTTTATCCTCCAAACTCAACACAAATTGAATCGATTCAAGACTCTGGAAAACGCAGATCAGTTTAAAACACTGATCGATTTCAACCAGACTCTGATTGAAATCGAATACCAACACATTCGCCCATGCAATAAAATTACCTCATACTCAAACCCTTGTACATACTTATCAACTACAGCGTTTACTTCCACCATACATTAATTTCTCAGTATATGGTCAATACTAGGTTAATTATTCACTCCATGCACCAAGCTTCTTTCGGGTTTGAAACCGTTGTATATATCGATTCTTCCACTTGAATGCGGAACCCAACAATTAAATTTGTTTATTTGAATTCCAAATAGAATAGCCAGTGTTTAAAACTACGTACTTCATCTTCTACATCTCAATTTGAAACACAAATCATTTTGAAAACTCCCCTACGCACATCTTCATTAGCAAATTCTTTGTTTCATTATTTAAAAACAGCGAGTCTGAAAAATTAAAGTGCTTCGCGTTCAGCAGTCTTTGACAATAGCAGCATGTGTGTTCTTGGGTATCTTCTTATGATAGCAGGCTCACTATTAGTGGATCAACACAATTTAACTTGGATTCTATTTCAAATCTCGATTCTCCAATCGATCGATCCCAACCTGCGACTTATAAACATTCAAACATATGTCATAATGAAATGCAGTCTTTAATTTCATAACGCTGGGTTTGATATCCACAATTCAGTCATGCACAAGATTAATTCTTGTGGCTACACGCATTCTACAATCGATCCACTATTTGACACACCAGAATCTGCATCTACCATAAGAAGATCAACGCATTCAACTATCACCCACATCACCGTATTATATGGGTTTATAATTGTGATACCAGATATCTAATATCTGAAGGTCGATTTCAGTGTTGCCTTGAAGGTTCATCGACTAATATTTGTAATTCTCGCATACAATGTTTCCACATTACAATTGATCCATGCGCCACCATTATTATTCCACAGGAATTAACACACTAATTAACCAACAAATTGAATACTAGAAAATTCATCATTTCAACTTTTAACACAGAAATTGACCCATACACGAATTGACCAAGTTAAGGCTCATAACTCAAAACCAACACTTTCATAAAATTGAACTTACTTACAGTAACATTTTTCCGTGGCCTGATTTACAATTCATTGGCCCCCCATGTGTTACAAGCGTGAAGGCTCCAAGCAGAAACCCTCTCACTACTCACACTCTCAATCTATTCAAGTGCCTTTTCCTCTCAAAAACCACTCATATTTATACATAGATAATGCATTTAATTCACTCAAAATATCTCTCCACCTAATCCTCAACTAATCTATATTTTAGGTGTAGACTCAACAAAGTCCCATACATAGAATTCCTAATCTCTAATTTTGCTCCTAAACTATTTCTCTCATATCCTTTTATTTAATAAAAGAATATTTACAAAATCCTCACTTTTCCAAATTATCTCCTATTTTATTAAAAATAACAAATTAATTAAAAAATTTCACACCCCCCTTTTATCACATATTTACAAATGAAAAATGGCCTTGATGCTCCTGCATCAGACTCCCAATGTTAAAATTAATCATGATCGCCTGATCATGTGTTCGGATCTGTGTATGCCTGGATCCCATATCTTGTGTTGTAACTTCCCACTTGTCGCTGCTTCTTTCTGATGTTCTTCTCCAGATTTCCACACTTTATGTTGCATCGCCCCACTGACTATGCTTTCACAATCTTCTGTTGTCTTTCTTTTGCTGCTTCTCCTCTGTTTTACTGCTGCTAGCCTCTTCCCGGATACTTTCATCATCATCCGCCTCATCAGTTCAATTTCTCTGTCTAATAGACTTTCTCCAGCGTCTGCAATAAAATCTGTACTCACAAAACAATTGTTAGAATAAAAACCATAAGGCTTCAGTGCCCCCATAGATGTTTCTTCAGCTGCCACCATAAATGTTGCTAACATTGGTTTTACCCCGGCAGATATTTCCCCACATGTTGTTGCCTCCCAAACTTCCTGTCCCTCTGCAACATTCTTTTGCTCCTCATCTGCAATTTCATCTGCAACTTCTTTCTCAGGTTCAAATGTCTCCAACAAACATTTTAGCCCTTTCTCCTCAAGCATTTCATCAACATGCTGCAAATTAGTTTCAGCATAACCTTCGTTTTCCCCTTCGACAATCATCAGTAATTGTCCATCAACATCTTGATTTAACCTGGCAATTTGATCAAGTTCTTCAAACATTGTAGCCTCATCCACTATCACTTTAGCAATTCCAAAATTTTGTCCACCAGTCTTCTCTTGGCTATACAAACAAGCCAACTCTTTCTTGTCACCTACGGTAACAAGCCTCAGCATATGAGACATAATTGTCTCATCTTCTTTCTGCAACAGTTCTTCTTCTTCCAAGACAATTCCAAATAATGGACTGTCTTCTGTATCACCTATAAACACAATCAAATTGTCAGCAACAAAATCACAAGACCCAATGGTCTCACTTGTTGATTCAGTCATCCGCAGCTCCAAGTCTTCTTCGGGACTCAAAAAATCTTCGTTGGCTTTCTCCTTAGCTTTCTCTGGCAACACTTCAGTATGTTGATCTGATTTCCTTTCTAACTCCTCTGTCAGCACATCAGTATGCTGATTTTCATTCATCATGAGACTGTCAGCTAGTCTCACCTTCTTACCATCCTCTGCTCTAGAACTGTCATTCATGAAAACTTTCCTGCCTTGCTTCCTCAGTAAATTATCCTGCACATAAGTCCTCTGTCTCTCCAATTCTCTTCTCTGAAGATCTAGTTTCCTATACAATTCAACAATTTCATTAGGAGTAGAACTTGGAAACTTCACACAATTTTCCATACCTTCACCAACTCTTGACCAATCATTAGTTGGTCTTCCTTCTTCTGCACCAATATTCTGATTAGACTCCTTTGTCTTCATTTCCTCCTGAGATCTTGCTATCTCAGCATCGATCTGAACAGTCTTCAAATTCAACTCTTCATGAACAAACTCTAAAGCTTGCTCATCTTCCTGTGTTGTACCTGCAAACATACACAACTCATTAGTTTTAAAACCACAAGACTTTTCAGTCTCGACTGCTTCCTCCAACGCTTTCCTTTGAACGGATCTACATGTGGAATCTTCAAATTCCATCTCTGGCTCAAGAACTCTAAGTTCCTCCTTCAATAAGGCAATCACACTCTGCCTCAACTTCATCTGCAATGGTTTCCAAATCACTCTCTTTCCCTTCAGTGGGAAGATCCATCATTTTTTCTGATTTTCCTGCTCTTGCAGCCATTCTTCTAGTACCTGCAATTGTACCTTCATTACTGCAATCTCTCTTTCTCGGACTTTGTCAGTCATCTCACCTCTATGGCATTCCTCTTAACCTCTTCTCTAATCCTCCATGATCATCTTCTCCATGAGTTTCTCACTCACCATGAGTTGCACTAGCCTCTGCAATAGCAAGCTCTTATGATGCCCCTTACCTCACCAAGCTCTCCTCACTCAATCTTTTGGTAAGTACTGGTTCACTGCCTCTGGAACCTCTTGAGCACTCTCCTCTACTCTCCCTAGGCTATCTCTTAACTCACCTTTCTCTTCAGGACACTGCAATTGTCCTCCCTATCCAGCCTTTAGCTGAATGTCAGGTTCACTGCCATCATCTTCTCTGCAACCATAAACTTTAATCACAAATTTCAAATCAGAAAATTATCTCACCTTTAAGATCCTGCATGATCTTGTCCTCAATTTATTTATGCAATCCTATTCACTTCAATTGTGTAGCTTGCATATCAGATTAAAACACATTCAAATAAAACACTTCAGTTCTCAACAGAACTTTCCTGCAATCCTTTAGAAAAAACAAACATCTTCAACAGAGCATTCCAGCTCTGATACCAAAAGTGATGCAGGGCCAACCCTGCAACCCCAGAATCTTTGCCAACATGGTGCGTATAAATGTTTCTCACAATATTTTCCCAAACAAGACTCCAATCTGGCAATTCCACATACTATAAATTTAACAAGCGGAAGCATTTAGACATATGGTTCAAAAACCACAACCCAACAATCTTCTCAAAGAAGGTTTCAAATAGCATTAAAACCCCTTAAAAAAATCCATCAGTTTCATTCAACTTAATTTCTAGGCTTTTATAATTTTAAACCCCCCAATGCTCCTCATTTATTCATGCACTCAATTCAACAACCTCCATGCCCTTTTAAAACTCAACTTCATAACTCAAATACTTTGACTTTTCAATTATGGTCATCATAACTCATATTCCAAACCTCACATATGGTTTTTTTTTTTTTTTTAATACGAATTTTCAAACAAAATTCCATAAACAAATGCCCCATGTGTTAAGACTGAGTCTGGAAATTTAAAACGACCATATATCATTTTCATGCATTATAACTTTATGCAAACACCATCATATCTTACCCGTTCGAATTCCTGGAATATATCAATCTCTGGACCGCGCCTTCTGGCACATCATTTCTACACCAAATATCAAAAATGCGCCTTTTCCCAATCTCTTCTTACCAAGCTCATAAAATCAAATGCCCATGCTTATTATATTATCAATCCATGTGAATGTTCTAATTCAATATTTTATCCTCCAAACTCAACACAAATTTAGCCGACTCAAAACTCTGGAAAACGCTGATCAATTTAAAACGCTGATTGATTTCAACCAGACTCTGATTTAAAATCGAATACCAACACATTCACCCACGCAATAAACTTACCTCTTCCCACAGCACGCACTATCAACTCAGCATTTAATGCTACCATACATTGAATTTCTCCAGCGCTGGTCAATACTGCAATTAATTCTTCAGTCCATGCACCAAAACTGCTCAAGTTTGGAACGTTGTACATATCGATTTCTTCACTTGAATCTGGAGCCCAACAATTAAATTTGTTTTATTTGAATTCCAAATAAAATAACCAGTGTTTAAAACAACGCCTCACGTCTTCTACATCTCAGCTGAACCACAAATCGACTTTTGAAAACTCCCCTCTACACATCCGCATTAAACAATTACTATTTCATCGATTTAGAATAGACCGAGTCCTGACAAATTTTGCACCTGCGTTCAACAGTCTTTGACAACCCAACCGCTTGTGTGTTGTTGGGTATCTTTCTATCACAATGGCTCGCTCACCTACAGTGGATCAACACAATTTAACTTGGATTCTATTTCAAATCTCGATTCTCCAATCGATCGATCCCAACCTGCGACTTATAAACATTCAAACATATGTCATAATGAAATGCAGTCTTTAATTTCATAATGTTGGGTTTGATATCCACAATTTAGTTATGCACAATATTAAGTCTTGTGGCTACATGCATTTTGTAATCGATCCACTATTGACACACCAGAATTTTCATCTACCATAAGGAGATCAACGCATTCAACTATCACCCCACATCACCGTATCATATGGGTTTATAACTATGATACCAGATATCTAATATCTGAAGGTCGATTTCAGTGTTGCCTTGAAGGTTCATCGACTAATATTTGTAATTATCGCATACAATGTTTCCACATTACAATTGATCCATGCGCCACCATTATTATTCCACATGAATTAACACACTAATTAACCAGCAAATTGAATACTAGCAAATTCATCATTTCAACTCTTAACACAGAAATTGACCCATACACGAATTGACCAAGTTAAGGCTCATAACTCAAAACCAACACTTTCATAAAAATGAACTTACTTACAGTAACATTTTTCTGTGGCCTGATTTACAATTCATTGGCCCCCATGTGCTACAAAGCCTGTAAGGCTCCCAAAACGAGAACCCCTCTCACTACTCACACTCTCGAATCCCCTATTCAATTGTATTTTCTCAAGAAAACCTCATATTTATGTAAATAATGCATTTAATTCACTCCAAAATCCCTCCACCTAATCCTCAACTAAATCTATATTTTGGTGTGGACTCAACAAAGTCCCATACATAGAATACCTACTCTCTAATTTTGCTCCTAAACTATTTCTCTCATATCCTTTTATTTAATAAAAGAATATTTACAAAATCCTCACTTTTCCAAATTATCTCCTATTTTATTTAAAAATAACAAATTAATTAAAAAAATAATAAAAATGTCACACCCCCCTTTTATCACATATTTACAAATGAAAAATGGCCTTGATGCTCTTGCATCACAAGCCCATGCATGAGAATCTTGCTTCGACACTAACCTGTGAACAAAAACAAAAACATGTAATTTCAAATGTTCTTTGTATAAGATACCAGCCAAAATCTGTTGGAAAGATCCATGTTTTTAGAAGAATTCGGATTGAAATTAAATTGTGCAGTGGGATTTTATTGGTTAAACGTTAAACAAGTGGGTTGCCTTGACAGATACGTAGATGGTGGTTACCAAAATCACAGCAACTAACTCAGGCACTTGGAGCTCTAACAGAAGAAAATTTTCCAAATTATTAGCGTCAACGCTGAAAGAAATTGATTTTGTTACAGCACATTCAAAAAACACAACAAATTTTGACACGTCATTTTGAAATCCATTTTCTAATCAAACCGAAATGAATTTTGAAAAACTGATACGTGGGTGTTTCTCAGAACATGGGCAATTAAATAACCCAGAAACAATTTTCTGAATTTCTTAACCGATTGGGAAAATTTTCCGGTTCTTCATAGCCCTGTTTCATTATCTACGTGAGAAAATTTTTTTTTTTTTGCAAACAGTCATGGTTTGATTAGATCTGATTTTGAAGAATCCGATTTCCTGATCCAATTCTGCAGGAAGTCAGTTGAGAGAAATACGGCATCCTCCAGAAAGAAAAGTCGAATTGAAATCAAAGTCTATTTCCACATGGCATTTGAAGATTGAACACTTCATTTTGACCGAATAAGAGCTGTTGTTACGGCCATCGTCCACCCCTATGTCATTTTAAGATTTGCATGCTTGGTGGGATTTGCTTTGACTAATTTATAAGCTGGCCAGAAGGCGTGCACAAATTAACTGTTATTTTTTTTACCAGCTTATATATTTGAAACTGTACGTGGATAATTGGTTCTTTTGGGATGTTTCTTTCACACTTTATGATTTTTCGAATATCATTAAGCCCAAATTGAATGCTGACGTTGTCTGTATTGCTCATTCCATCTATGTTTTATATGTTTTTCACTATTTTCTTTACTTTCCAGAATCTCCAAGAGGCTTGTGAGTAAAGGGAAAATTCGTGAGAAGAAGAAGGTTTTTTTTTAATAATAATAAAAAAAAAACAAAACAAAACAACAACAACAACAACAACAACAAAAATAAAAAAAAATTGTAATCAATTGTTTTGTTTAATAAAATTATATATGTATATATTTTTTTAAGTGTAACATATATAATATTTAAAAAAAAAAATTGTATTTTTCAACTTTGTTATTTAAAAAAAATAATAATAATAATTTGAATCAATGAAATGAATAAGTTATTTGCTCACTTTTATGAAGGTATTGATTAATTTTGGACTGATGATGAAAGATGAATGGCTAACTTTTTATTCAAGATTTTTAGCTATAGAAACCATCGACATTCCGCAGCTAAAGTCCAATTCCGCAGCCGAAAAACCTCATTGTTCAAATCAGCCTAACTTTCTCATACAAAATCAAACTTTGATGATTCAAGTATCGTTGGAAAGGTCTCAACAAGATCTACACAGTGAGAAATCCATCATTAGAGTTTGAAACGGTAAATAATGAAATAAATTGCTGAAAAAAAGCAACATTCAACTTGAGGCACTAATTCCAAAACATGTATAAATTCTTTTGATTTTTCCTTTGAGAACTTGTTTCATTAATACTAATTCTTAGTTTTGTGTGTAAATATCATAACTAGAGAGATTGATCACCTCTCTCCTTTGATAATCTTACATTCCATTGCAGAAGAAGTATTAGTTTTTTTTGCAGGTTCCAGGAGGAAGGACAAATGACTACAAAAGAATGGTGTCTCTCTAAGAGACCAATTTGTTTCATAAGAGGATGATCAGCAACAAAGAGGAAATATGCTGATGCAAAATCAGATCCAAACACTTGAAAAACTTTCAGATACTATTGTCTCCATCACATCCATACCTCATAATAAACCATTCACCTTATTTCACTTCATATTTTCCATTTACATTCACATCCACTTTCCATTTCTTTTTGTCCATTCATAACCACAAATAAAAGCAAGAGGCTTATTCACATGCTTATTGCCCATTGCCATTTCTCATTCACATGTTTATTGCCCATTTTCCATTTCTACTCTCCATTGCCATCTTCCATTTTCATTTTCCATTTCTTGTCATTTTCATTCCGCAAATAAGCCCTGCTTCAATGCAAATTATTGAGTCCATAGTACTTTGAGTCTAAGTTCTTTGTAAAAACACCTTGAGGCTTGCATGCCTTAATGGCAAGTTCTCATGCTGACAAACAATGGGAATACATTAATGTCCCTTGTTCGTCAGATCTTCTAGGTGACTCGACATCGGCAAAATCATTCGTACCTAGCAAGATGTGTTTGGACATCTTGACTCTCATTGTCATCAATGGTGAGAGTTCTCGTGTTGACTAGTGGCATCCATTAATGGCCACTAAGTCAACAATTTCCTACTATATTCGACATCAGAACATCTTTTCACATAGTAGGAATTATGCCAATGAGTTTTGAAGACATGAAGACTATTATTTTCAGCATTTTGGAGCAGATTCAGCAAGTTTTAGTAGAAGCAATAAAAAGTCATCTTATCTCTTTATCCATGACTCCTCTTGTTTAGCCACTTGAAGAAGAATATGATCAGAATTTTGCAGCCACCACACATACAACTCATCCATTCCAAAGGGTAAGTTAAGGTACGTCATTTTCTAACTTTTGACCATAGAATTCCATAAAAATCTAGAATGATAATTGTTGGAAAAACATTTCTCTTCATCATTTCATAAAATTGTCAATACCATCAGTTGGGGGGGAATACATTCATCTTCATATCTTACCATGTCCATATCATACTCAGGAGCCCACATACTTCCAACATATATTAACTATTACATTGTTATTATGAGCATACAATGGCTTTTCAAAAAAAAAATGCTTAAAGGATAAATTGGATACAAACAAAATCATGGTTGTCACACAAGAACCAACCATCATGCAATCCAATAAAGATATACTTTGCAAAAATAATCAAAATATCATTATGCAAAGTTCAAAGTGGTTGTAACACAAGAACCAACCATGTTACAATTCAAGTAAAACACTTTGCAGAAATATGAAGTTATCAGATGATATCATGCAAAGTTAAGCCAAAGCTCAAAGATCAAAAGAGTCAATGTAATATATATTGCATGAGGACATGCAATAACTTCAGTTGGGGGGTATGTTGGGTCTTGAAAATGTCATTCATTTCCATTACACTTTCACTATTATGTCCATTATATCACCTCCATTTCACTACTATGTCACTACATTCATCCCACTTTCATTATCATTGGGCCACATTTATGTTTTTCCAAACTTTATTAATTCTTAGTCTTTTTAAGTGAATTTGTGGTTAAAAATTAGAAAATAATGTGCATATGCTTATACCTAACAAGTGGGTTGAGATTGTTGACATGTGTAGATCAAAAGGAGACTTCTAGAAGACCCTTATGTGGCACTCTAAGGAAAAATTCGAATTTGGTTGGAGAAGATCATGGGATCATGAGGATATGTGTCTCATTTCCTTGTTGTATTGAAACTCTAAGAGGATATGTGTCTCATTTCTTAGTTGTGTTGAAACTATAGAAAGACATGTGTCTTATCATTTCCTATTTTGATTGTAACTCTAGAGATGGAGGGAGAGATTCATGGACTCCCATTAATGAGATAAATCCTCATATTTTGTATAAATAGGAGAAGCTTTCTCCTATCATGGGTAGTGAAAAAATAGTGAAAAATAGGAGAAGGAGAGAAAGGAATAGAGAGTGTTTTGTAACAAAGCTTAAGATGGAATGGGATGTAGATTTGTGAGTTTTTCAATAAAGAAGTTCCTTGATGGTGTTTTGATTACAATTTTAAGGAGTTGAAGAAGGATTACACCAAATTGGTAGCAGAGGGCCCCTGCTATTCAAGGAGGTTTTGCATGTTTTCTAGATAAGTTGTTTTCAATTCTGTTTTGTCATATTTCCTTACTTAGATTGCTTTATGAAATCATAGCTTTTAGCATTATTTTTCATGTCATTTTCTTAGATAAAGGATCCTCATGATATTGTAGTTAGTCTCTTTCTCAAGCTCTTCCAATACATCTCTATTAAATGAATGGGATTCAATTGTGATATTTTGAGTTATTAGCATTTCATTTTTTTGTTATTTAGTTAAAAAGAAGATTCTCATTTGCCAGATCTATTTAGTGTTTACATTATATTTCTTTAGGCAGAGTCAGTAAGAGGGCCAGAAGCTTCTGGTTTCATCCTTTCTAGTAAAGGTGAAATAACCAGTAAAAGCCCCTACTGTCAATCTCTATATAAGAAATATTTTGTTCACACAATTTCAGATCAGATTCCTCATTATACTGTAGTTAGTCTCTTTCAAAAGCTTTTCCAATAAACCTCTAATTCATGAATGGGACTAAGTTGTAGTATTGTGAGTTATTGATTGTTTTGCTTCATTGAATATCCTTATCACATTATGATTAATCTCTTTCACAAACTCTTCCAATAAACCTCTAACTCATGAATGAGATTTAGTTGTAATGTTATAAGTTGTTTCAACATTTCATAGGAGATCCTTACTACATTATAGTAATCTTTTTCTCAAGCTCTTCCAATAAACTTTTATCAAATGAATGAGATTTCACTATAATGTTTTAAGTTACTGTTTGTTTCAGCATTTCCTTTTATGTTTTAGGAGATCCTCATTGCATTAAAATTAATCTTTTTCACAAGCTCTTCCAATAAATCTTTAACTAAATGAATCAGATTAAGTTGTAGTGTTTTGAGTTACTTTTCATTTCATGAATGTTCATTTGCAAGCTAGGATATCCATGGATTAGAATGCTCTATTTTTCATCATTTTCCTAATTAGGGATAGAATTTACACTCTGTTTTGAGTCTAAGGTTTCCTTTTCTTTTCTTTTTGACATAGATTTGATTTCATCTGTTGAACATAGAGTAGCATACTAATTACTAAAAAGACAAAACCCCCAAAAACAATAAGAAAAACACATACAACGAAGTAAGGAAGAGGTCACTTAAGCACATATAGTGCACCACACTTCATCAGTTTACTAGCCCTGGTTGATAATTTATGTTAGCAATTTAGGGCGCTAAATTGACTAGACAAAAAAATTCCTCTGACGAGAAGCCTTCGACTTCTTACCCGAGTTTTGGAAGAGTTAGGAGCGCAGCAAGTTTGCGTTCCGGTGTTGGTGGGCATCCTTAAACCATCTCTTTTTTCCAACATTTCAGAAAGTTGATTCGGCCCAAGTGCTGCCATGCATGCTTTGCAGATTTGTATTACAACTCTCTTCTTGGACTCACACATACCCCTTCGGATTAAGGGGGGATGTTGGAACACCTAATCCTACATGGGTAGGTGTGGAATACGAAAAGTCGCAATGGAGTCCAAGGTCACTTGGAATATGAAACCAAGAGTCACACCATTGTACTATAAATGTACATCTTTGTATAATGGAAAATAAGAAAGCCTCACGCTTATCCTTCATTGTGTGTTGAGTCTCTTGTGTGTGTGTTATTCTTCTCATATACCATGTATGTGCTTCAACATGGTGTTTAACACTATCCCTCAAAATCATCTTTTTCCACAAACCCTAGCCTATCACTACAATTTGACCCTTTATAGACTAGGCTTGTGTTTTTATGTTTTGGATCCCTTCCAATCACTCAATCCTTGAAATTCAACTTTCCCCTAATTCATAGCATCCCTTCATACCTATAAAAAATTTCCTAAGAAATTCTAAGCCCCCTATCCCCTTTATTTCCCTTCATTCTTATAAATTTCCTTAATCTCCTATTTTGCCTACAATAAAACCTAATTTCCTCTCCCATTAAGCTAGGGTTTGCTATGGAATCAGAGACATATGAGAAGAGGAGGCATAAGGGAGGTTATATAAGCAAGTATTAAGCCATTCCACCTCATAAAAATCATGTCTCCATCATTTTTCAAGAATTCATTCCAAGGGAAAAATCATTTGCTACACATAGGGCCAGTTTTGTTTAAAAGTATGTTTATGACCAAAGGAAGTTGAATTTCACAAAAATTAAAGAGGATTTTATTAATAATAGATGAAGGAAGAAAAAAATCATACATTTTTTAGATAGGTGTTATGGTTTGGGAGGACTACTAAAAATATAGTTGTTACAAGAGAGTTGCTACACGTCTGGAGTAGTCTTGGGAAAACCAACTTTTCTCCCTGATGGAAATTCCAAATGACTTGCATGATGAGTAAAATTATAACTCGCCATCCAGATCTTTCCAATGATATATCATGAGCTCAATTTTCAGTTCCAAAAGGCCTCCAAGAGTGGCCTGCAAGAGCACGTTGTGCTTTTTGGACCCCCATTCTACAAATTTTTGACCAGTATTGGGAGAATTGATTTTTGAGGGGCTATAATTGATAATTTTTAGTTCTCGATAGATCCATTGTGTATTATAAAGAAAAATATTTCCAATGATATATCATTAGCTCAATTTGGAGTTCGGTAGTCATCCAAAAGTGAGCTAGAAGATGGCGCTATGATTTTTCCAAGGGTGTTGCGCTTTTTTTAGGAGCCTCCAAATAGATTCATAAGGCCCTATACATAAATTTTTTACTATTTTCACATCCAATTTGGACATTATGACATGGATAAATGGCGAAAAACATCCAAAAAATCACCTCTCTACCTCATTTTTTAGGTTGGCGCTGCGCTTTTGACTAGTCTTGGGAGATTTCAATTTTGAGGACCTTAACTTAATAATTTTTAGAACATAAGGGAATTTTTGGAAACTATACAGGATCATCTTTCCAATGAGCTATCATGAGCCCAATTTGGACTTTATGAAGGCTTCCAAAACTCACCTTTAATTTGGCGTTGCGCTTCTTCTTCAAGCGTCGCACTTCTGCTCCAAGTGTTGCGCTTTTGTTAGTTGCCTGATATTTTCAATTTTTTCTAGATTTATTAGTTGGTGATAGAATTTATGAGTTTTTACTTATATAATTCATCCATGTAAATTTAATTATGACCTAAATAGTTAGTAGAGGGTAGATAAATTGGGTAAAAGTATATTTTTCGATAAATGAATCAGTTTCACCAAAGTTAGGGATGAGTTTGTTGACCTCCCTAATATTTGGGTTTCAAGTAAAGCACTTTTTGGATCATTTCCTTATGTCAAGGGTTTGAACCCTGAGCTGGGGAGAATTATTTTTGGTCTATATGATTCACTTCTCTTCTCATAGAAAGGGTTGGATGTTGTTGGATTGATCTTGGAACACTTTTTGTAATCAGAATTTTGGAAAGTAATAACAGACTGAGTTGCAGCTATTTTGATGGAATTATTGTGTTAAAGTGATTTGAAATTTTTTCTTCTTATGTTATGCAATTTTTTGAATGTATTGTGATTCATATTCATTCCATTTCTCAATAAAAAAAATTCCTAAGTTAGAAAGACAGAATTCATTAAGCTTATGCTATGTTTTGGAGGAATAATTGCAGTTTGTTTCATCTTATTCTTAGTAGAAAAGAATTCATATTTCGTATTCTCTTTTCTCAAACCCTATCATTCTACACCACTTCATCATATATCCTATTGTGTTGAACTGCTTACCTACCTTGCTCCATCAGATCCCTGCAATTCTAATCCTTGTTTTCCCTGACCTAACTTCTTCCCTAGCCTATTCACCATCCAACACCTCAAAATTCAATAAATCAAACCCCTGTGCTACTATACCTAGCCTAATATCTCATTTATCCAGTCATCATGGCTGAGATCCATTGGAGAGAGCCCTCCCTTGCCTAGTAGGGCTAGCTACTTGGCAAAATATTTGTCTGTGGTTACCTTTGTTGATCTCTTCTTAGCCTCAGAGATCTGGTGGAGTGATAACATCTTGGCGACCATAATGGGGAAGAAAGTGACAAATCTTCTCTGGGATGACAATCATCAAATTTTATATCTGGCTTTTGATGGTGGACAGAAGTTAGATGCATATGAAGGCTGAATCGTTCACCTGGCGACTCTAGTGTCGAAGAATCCAAGGTTCATAATTTTCATGGCGACTCACTTTTCAATAACCAGAAATTTGAACAGACTTATTGGTGACTTCATTGTTGTCGAGATGAGTTCTACTACAAGAAAAAATCCCATGTATTCTCCTATGGATCAATCTCAAATCCCTACATTTCCAAATCCTATGTCTTATGTTGACTGGTTTACAAATGTTCCCATATTCGGAGATGAAAAGAAAGATGACGTTGATCTGCATTTAGTAAAGTTTCAAGTACATGTATGTAGACTGAGAGTTCAGTTTCCTAAAGACTGGCTCATGAAATTTTTTATGGCCACTCTTGAAGATAAAGCTAGGGTATGGTATGAAGGTTTACCAAAAGGAATCTTATGTTCTCTTAAATATTTCCATAAGATGTTTTCCAAACATTATGTGAAGTCTAATATTTCTTTATCTCTCTTATAAAGATGTTGTGATTATAGTGAATTTTTTATTGCATATCTTGAGGGTATTGATGATTAATGCATGAATGATGGAGATATCATTGAAGTCTTCTATGATTTCTCCCTTCAACAACAATCTGAAGAAGCTATTCACTTTGATACACAAGATCATATTCAACATACAATAGCTTCCCCTTTGCTTAAAGAGGAAAGAATTTTGCATCTTGATAGTCAAATGAAACCACATGGAATAAATCAGTAGTCTAATGAAAATTTATATGCTCCTTTTCTTGATATTAAAGAAGATATTCAACATCCTTGTGAATCTTTAGGAGGGAAAGAAGACAATTACTATTTCATCCAACCAAAACAAAGAGTACTTTCTCCTTTGACTGAAGAAGAAATAAATCAGATTCTAAATTTTCAAATCCATATTCCATCCAGTAATAATGATGATGTTATTATACATTCTTTCTAGTTTCCAAGTGATTATGAAGAGGAGAAAAGTGATAAAGAAGAAGTTTTTTTTAGAGCCCCTTGAAGATACAAATCTTTCTCAAAGTTCAGAAAATGAAAAGTCCATTGATGAAAAGGAGTCTTTCCCTGATCCCGTAGATGTGGACACTTATGTTGTTAAAAATATTATGGAGGATCCTTTTGCTAATTTGTTACAGCCATATGCGAATAATTATTACTCATCTCCTTTTTTTTATCCACAAAAGGTAATGTTTCATGACTTTCAAGATCCCTTGGGCAGTCTTTTGCAAGCATTGGATAAGATGAATGTTGTCTTGTTTATCAGCATAAGTCTTGGTTTCGATTTTTATTATGAGTTGCATACATATACATCATTCTGCCTGCTCGAGGAAAGTGAGAGCAATATTTTAGTAAGTAGCCATTTGCTGGATCAGTTACACTAGAAGGATCATTTCACCTAATCAGCAATTGTGCAACATATTAGAGTAGGTTGGTATCATTTCAGTTGATTTGACTCCGTTTTCAGTAGCATGTTTCTTTCAATTTCGGTTTTCTGAAAAGTGTGATGTGTAGAATCACCGAGGCTTAGAGCCTGAGGTGAAGGCCATAAATTTTCATTGGTTTTATGCTGTTTTCAAAAGTTTTGAGTCAGTTTTGAGTCAGTCTTGAGTCATTTTATTATATCAATATTTCAGTATTGAGTTTGTTTTTAGGCTTTTGACTCCATGCCCAATGGATAGACTACTTAGTCTATGGTGTTCTTGACACCTCCAAGGAGCTATCATCCCCCAGCTGGAGCCAATGTTAATGTCAGCATTTGCATCCTGCCACCAGTGATCAAAAAATCTCTTTTCATATCATATTAGGGTTCCATTCTGAAATTTTTGTCATTCCATTAGGTCATCATGCAAAAATTTGGTCACTAATTAGGGTATTTAGATCTTATGGCTCCTTTCACCTCCATGGTTAATGGACATCATCATGGTCAGGTCATTCATTTTTGAAATATTCCCATAGTCATCATGGTCATCATGCATCTCATTCTTACATGGTGTGTCATCATTAGGTCATAGGGTCAAAATCATGAAAATTGGTCATTTCACCATCAAATTCATCTTTTTAAGGAGTAGTAATAGTCAAAGGTTTTCAACAAAGGTTTTAAAAGAATTTTTTTATCTTAATTATGATGGATTATATGCAACTAAGTTCTAAGGCTCCAATTCAAATAAGAATCTGAAAGTACATGGTGGGTCCACTATAACACCAAAGGAGAAAATTGATTTTCAAAGCTAAAAGGAAACTAAAACTAAAGTTCATTTTCTCATTCCACATTCAAGAGACATCTCTCTACCAATAAAACTCACTCCTACTCTCACAAAGGCCATTTCATGCCATTAAAAGACAAGCTTTCTTCTTGTGCTTCCCTTTTGCCAAAGGGAGTTGTGTTTTCCCAAGGGTACCCAAATCATAATTGCAGAAGGTTACTTCACCAATTTTAGGTTCCAAACTATCATTTCCAAGTAATTGGCTTTGTGTTTACCATATTTTTCTCTCATTCGTGCTTGGAAATCTCATTTCCCTCTACTAGGTTTGTGAGGGCATTTTTCTTGGTTTCGTGACTTCAATGGTTAAATCATCAACAAAACATGCATCCTGATGGTCTTAAACCTTCCCCTGTCCTTAATATACCTTCCTAAACACTTAATGTCCCTCCTATCCCTCAAAATCGTCATTTTTCCGCAAACCCAAACCTATCGCTACAATTTGACATTTTCCAGACTAGGTCTGTGTTTTTCCCTTTTGGATCCCTTCCACTCACTCAATCCTTGAAATTACAGTTTCCCATACTTCCTAAAATCCTACCTACCTCCAAATATTTTCCTAAAAAAATATAAGCCCCCTATCCCCTTTATTTCCCTTCATTCTTAGAAATTTCCCTAATCCCTCTTTTGCCTACACTAAGCCTAAATTTCATCTCCCATTGTGCTAGGGTTTGCTATGGAATCAGAGATATATGAGTAGAGGAGGAATAAGGGAGGTGATATCACCAAGTATGATTACATTCCAACTCATAAACATCATGTCTCCATCATTTTCAAGAAGTCATTCCAAGGGACAAATCATTTGCTACATTCAAAAAGACAAAATTCATTAAGCTTATGCTCTATTTTGGAGGAATAGTTAATGTTTGTTTCATCTTCTTCTTAGTAGAAAATAATTCATATTTCTTAACCTCTTTTCTCAAACCCTAGCATTGTAAACCACTTCATCAGATATCCTCTTTTGTTGAACTTCTTACCTACCTTGCTCCATCAAATCCCCGCAATTCTAATCCTTGTTTTCCCTGACCTAATTTATTCATTGGCCTATTCACCATCCAGCACCTCAAAATTCAATAAATAAAACCCCTGTGATATTATACCTAGCCTAATATATCATTGATATATTCATCTTGGCTGAGATCCATTGGAGAGAGCCCTCTCCTGCCTAGTAGGGTTAGCTACTTGGCAAAATATTAGTCTGTGGTTACCTTTACTAGTCTCTTCTTAGCCTCAGAGATCCGGTGGAGTGATAACATCTTGGCGACCATACTGGGTAAGAAAGTGAAATATCTTCTCCGAGATGGAAATAATCAAAGTTTAGATCTGGTTGATGATGGTGGAGAGTGGTCAGATGCATATGAAGGTTGAATCGTTCACCTGGCGACTCTAGTGTTAAAGAATCCAAGGTTCATAATTTTCATGGCGACTCCACTTTTCAAGAACAGGTAATTTGAATAGACTTATTGGTGAATTCATTGTTGTCGAATGAGTTCTACTACAAGAAAAAATACCAGGTATGCTCTTATGGATCGATATCAAATCCCTGGATTTCTAAATACTATGACTTATGTTGACTGGTTTACACATCTTCCCATATTCAGAGATGAAAAGAAAGATGATGTTGATCTGAATTTAGTAAAATTTCATGTACATGTATGTAGAGTGAGATTTGAGTTTCCTGAAGACTGTCTCATGAAATTTTTTATGGCTACTCTTGAAGATAAAGATAGTGTATGGTATGAAGGGTTACCAAAAGGAATCTTATGTTCTCTTAAAGATTTCCATAATATGTTTTCCAAACATTATGTGAATTTTAATCTTTATTTATCTCTCTTGCAAAGATTGTGATTATTGTGAAGGTTTTATTGCATATATTTAGTGTAATCATGATACTGAATGCATGAATGATGAAGAGGTTATTGAATCCTTCTATGATTTATCCCTTCAACAACAATCTAAAGAAGCTAGTCACTTTGATACACAAGATCATATTCAGCATACAATAGCTTCCCCCTTGCTTGAAGATGAAATAATCTTTCATCTTGATAGTCAAATGAAACCACATGAAATAAATCAGCAGTCTGATGAAAATTTATGTGCTCCTTTTCTTGAGATTAAAGAAGATATTCAACATCCTTGTGAATATTTAAGAGGGAAATAAGACAATTACTATTTCATCCAAAAAACAAAGAGTAGTTTCTCCTTTGATTGAATAAGAAATAAATTAGATTCTAAATTTGCAAATCCATATTCCATCAAGTAAGGATGATGATGCTATTATACAGTCTTGCCAATTTCCAAGTGATTATGAAGAGGATAGCAGTGATAAAGAAGAAGTTGTTTTAGAGCCCCTTGCAGATACAAATATTTCTCAAGGTTCAGAAAATGAAATTTCTGCTAATGAAAATGTGTTTGTAAGAAAAAGGTAATGCTTCATGATTTTCAAGATCCCTTGGGCAGTATTTTGTAAGCATTGGAGAAGATGAATGTTGTCTTTTTTGTCAGCATAATTCTTGGTTTCAATTTTATTATGATTTGCCTACATATACATCATTATGCCTGCTCGAGGAAAGTGAGAGCATAATTTTAGTAAGTAGCCATCTGCTGGATTCGTTACACTGGAAGGATCATTTCACCTAATCAACAATTGTGCAGCAGATTAGAGTAGGTTGGTATCATTTCAGTTTGATTTGATTTCGTTTTTAGTAGCAAGTTTCTTCTAATTTCAGTTTTCTACAAAGTGTGAAGTAGAGAATGACCGAGGCTTGGAGCCCGAGGTGAAGGCCATAAAGTTTCATTGGATTTCTGTTGTTTTCAAAAAAATTGAGTCATTCTTGAGTTAGTTTATTATATCAAGATTTCAGTATTCAGTTTTTTTTTAGGCTTTTGACTCCATGACCAATGGATAGGTTACTTCGTCTACGGTGTTATTGACACCTCCAAGGAGCTGCCATCCCCCAGTTGGAGCCAATTTTAATGTCAGCATTTTCATCCTCCCACTAGTGATCAAAAAATATCTTTTCATATCATATTAGGGTTCCATTCTAAAAAAAAAATCATTCCATTAAGTCATCATGCAAAAATTTGGTCACTGATTAGGCTATTTAGATCATTACTACTCCTTTCACCTCCACGGTCAATGAAAATAATAATGGTCATGTCATCATTGTTGAAAGAGTCCCATAGTCATCATGGTCATCATTCATCTCATTCCTCCATGTTGAGTCAACATTAGGTCATAGGGTCAAAATCATGAAAAAATTTCATTTCACCATCAAATTCATCTTTTGAAGGAGTAGTAATAGTCAAAGGTTTTCTACAAAGATTTTAAAAGTATGTTTTGCTCGTAATTATGATGGATTATATGCAACTAAGCTCTAAGGCTCCAGTTCAAATCATAATGTGAAAGTGCATGGTCGGCCCACTACACCACCAAAGGAGAAAATTGATTTTCAAAGCTACAAAGAAACTAAAAATCAAGGTCATTTTCTGATTCCACATTCAAGATACATCTCTCTACCAAGAAAACTCACTCCCACTCTCACAAAGGCCATTTCGTGCCATCAAAGGACATGTTTTCCTCTTGTGCTATCATTTTGCTAAAGGGAGTTGTGTTTTGAAAGGGTACCAAAATCATCACTGTAAAAGGTTTCTTAAACAATTTCAGGTTCCAAAATATCATTTCCAATTAACTAGCTTTGTTTTTACCATATTTGTCTCTCAGTTGTGCCTGGAAAGCTCATTTCCCTCTCTTAGGGTTTTGAGGGTAGTTTTCTTGGTTTCGTGACTTCCATAGTTAAATAATCAACAAAACTTGTATCTTGATTCTCTTACACCTCCCCCTATCCTTAATATACCTTCCTAAACACTTCCCATCACTCTTATCCCTCAAGCCATCATTTTTCCACAAACCCTAGCCCATCGCTACAATTTGACCTTTTCTAGACTAGGCCTGTGTTTTTCCCTTTTGGACCCCTCCCACTCACTCAATCCTTGAAATTTAAATTTCCCCTACTTCCTAACATCCCTCCCTACCTCCAAAAAAATTCCTGAGAATTTAGAATCCCCCTATCCCCTTTATTTCCCTTAATCCCCCATTTTGCCTACACTAAACCCTAATTTCCCCTCACATTGAGATAGGGTTTGCTATGGAATCAGATACATATGAGCAGAGGATGCATAAGGGATGTCATATAAACAAGTATGAGGCCATTCCAGCTTATAAGCATCATGTCTCCATCATTTTTCAAGAAGTCATTCCAAGGGACAAATCATTTGCTACACATAGGGTCGATTTTCCTTCAAAGTATGTTTTTGACACAATGAAGATGAATTTCACAAAATGAAAGAGGGTTTTTTTAATCATAGACCCAGAAAGAAAATACTCCTTCATATTTTACATAGGTATTATGTTTTGGGAGGAATTATAAAAATATTTTTGCTACAAGAGAGTTGATGCACTTCTAGAGTAGTCTTGGGAAAATACACTTGCTCCCTTATGGAATCTCCAAATGACTTTCTTGATGAGTTACATGATAACTAGACATCCATCACTTTTCAATGAGCTATCACAAGCTCAATTGGGATTTCAGGAAGGCCTCCAAAAGTGGCCTGCATGAGCACATTGCGCTTTTTGCACCCCCATTATGCACTTTGTGACCAGTCTTCGGACAATTGATCTTTGTGGGGATATACTTGATCATTTTTAGTACTTGATAAGTCCATTTTATAATTGACAGAAATATATTTCCAATGAGATATCATGAGCTCAATTGGGAGTTTGGGAAGTCATCCAAAGGTGAGCTAGACGATGGCGATGTGTTTTTTCCAAGGGCATTGTGCTTTTTCCAAGGGCACTGTGATTTTTCTAGGAGCCTCAAAATGACAAATGGTCACCCCCATTGGATTCAAAATGCCTTATACATCAAATTTGACTATTTTCACATCAAATTTGGACATTATAATAGGGATAATGGCCAAAAACATCCAAAAAATCACCTTTCTACCTCATTTTTCAAGTTGGCACTGCGCTTTTGACCAGTCTAGGGATATTTCTCTTTTGAGGGCCTTAAATTCATAAATTTCATAACTTAAGGGAATTTTTGTAAACTAGACAGAAGCAAATTTCCAATGAGCTATCATGAGCCCAATTTGGACTTGAAAAGGGCCTCCAACACTCACGTTGAAGTTGGAATTGCTCCTCTGCTTCAAACGCTGTGCTTTTTCCAGTTGCCTGATATTTTCAAATTTTTCCATATTTCTGAGTTGGTGATAGAATTTATGATTTTTTACTGATTTAATTCATCCATTTAAATGTAATTATGGCCTAAATAGTTACTAGAGGGTAGATACATTGGGTAAAATTATATTTTTGGATAAATGAATTAGTTTCACCAAAGTTAGGGATGAGTTTGTTGACCTCCCTAGTCTTTGGGTTTCCAGTTGAGAAATTTGTGGATTAGTTTCTCAAGTCAGGGATTTGACCCTTGAGGTTGGGAGAATCATTTTTGGCCTATATTATTCACCTTTTTTCTCATAGCAAGGGTTGGATGTGATTGGATTGACCTTGGAACACTTTTTGAAATCAGACTGTTGGCAAGTAATACCAGACTGAGTTGCAACTATTTTGATGGAATTATTGTGGTAAAGTGATTTGACATTTTTTCTTCTTATGTTATGCAAATTTGTGAATGTATGTGATTCATATTCATTCCATTTATGAATTTAATTGTTTCCTCAGTCAAAAAGACAAAATTCATTAAGCTTATGCTCTGTTTTGGAGGAATAATTACAGTTTGTTTCATCTTCTTCTTAGTAGAAAAAAATTCATATTTATTATGCTCGTTTATCAAATCCTAGCAGTCTAAACAACTTCATCAGATATTCTCTTGTGTTGAACTGCTTACCTACCTTACTCCATCAGATCGCTACAATTCTGATCCTTGTTTGCCCTGACCTAATTTCTTCCCTGGCCTATTCACTATCCAACACCTCAAAATTCAATCAATAAAACCCTTATGAAACTATACCTAACCTAATATCTCATTTATCCAGTCATCTTGGCTAAGATCCATTGGAGAGAGCCCTCCCTGCCTAGTAGAGCTAGCTGGAAAAATATTGGTATGTGGTTACCTTTGCTAGTCTCTTCTAAGCCTCGGAGATCTGCTGGAGTGATAACATCTTGGTGACCATACTAGGAAGGAAAGTGACAAATATTCTCCACGATGAAAATCATCAAATTTTAGATCTGGTTGTTGATAGTGGACAGTGGTCAGATTTATAAGAAGGTTGAATTGTTCACCTGGCGACTCCAGTGTCGAAGAATAAAAGGTTCATAATTTTCATGGCAACTCCACTTTTCAAGAATTGGTAATTTTATTAGACTTCTTGGTGACTTCAATGTTGTTGAGATTAGTTCTATTGCAAGAAAACATCCTAGGTATGCTCCTATGGATCGATCTCAAATCCCTGGATTTCCAAATCCTATGCCTTATGGCGACTCGTTTACACATCTTCCCATATTCATAGATGAAAAGAAAGATGATGTTGATCTACATTTAGTAAATTTTCATGTAAATTTATGTAGACTAAGAGTTGATTTTCCTGAAGACTGTCTCATGAAAGTTTTTATGGCTACTCTTGAAGATAAAGCTAGGGTATGGTATGAAGGGTAACGAAAAGGAAGCTTATGTTCTCTTAAATATTTCCATAAGATGTTTTCCAAACATTATGTGAAGTCTAATCTTTCTTTATCTCTCTTACAAAGCTGTTGTGATTATAGTGAAGGTTTTATTGCATATCTTGAGGGTATTTATGAGGTCGAATGCATGAATTATGGAGATATCATTGAATCCTTCTATGATTTCTCCCTTCAACAAAAATCTGAAGAATCTAGTCACTTTGATAAAGAAGATCGTATTCAGAATATAGTAGCTTCCCCTTTGCTTGAAGATGAAATAATTTTGCATCTTGATAGTCAAATGAAACCACATGAAATAAATCAACAGTCTGATGAAAATTTATATGCTCCTTTTCTTGAGATTAAAGAAGATATTCAACATCCTTGTGAATCATTAGGAGGGAAAGAAGACAATTATTTTTTCATCCAAAGAAAACAAGGAGTACTTTCTCCTTTGAATGAAGAAGAAATAAATTAGATTCTAAATTTTCAAATCCATATTCCATCCAGTAAGATTTAAGATGTTATTATACAGTCTTTCCAATTTCCAAGTGATTACGAAGAGGAGAGCGGTGATAAAGAAGAAGTTAATTTAGAGCCCCTTGCAAATACATATCTTTCTCACGGTTCAAAAAATGAAAAGTTTGCTGATGAAAAGGAGTTTTTCCTAGATCCCGAAGATGTGGAAAATTATGCTGTTAAAAAGATTATGGAGGATCCTTTTGCTAATTTGTTACAACCATATGGGAATAATTCTTGCTCATATCCTTTTTTTGATCTACAAAAGGTAATGCTTCATGATTTTCAAGATCCCTTGGGTAGTCTTTTGCAAGCATTGGAGAAGATGAATGTTATCTTGTTTGTTAGCATAAGTCTTGGTTTCAATTTTTATGATGAGTTGCCTACATATACATCATTCATCCTGCTCAAGGAAAGTGAGAGCAGAATTTCAGTAAGTAGGCATCTACTAGATTGGTTACACTGGAAGGATCATTTCACCTAATTTGCAATTGCGTAGCAGATTAGAGTAGGTTGGTATCATTTCAGTTTGATTTGATTTCGTTTTCAGCAGCAAGTTTCTTTCAATTTAATTTTCTACAACATTTGAAGCAGATAATCACTGAGGCTTGGAGACCGAGGTGAACTCCATAAAGTTTCATTGGTTTTCTGTTGTTTCAAAAATATTCAGTCAATTTTGAGCCAGTTTTGAGTTAGTTTATTATATCAAAATTTTAGTATTCAATTTTTTTTCAAGGTTCTGACTCCATGCCCAATGGATATACTACTTGGTCTACGGTTTTCTTGACACCTCCAAGGAGTTTTCATCCCCCAGCTAGAGCCAATGTTAATGTCAACATTTTCATCCTGCCACCAGTGATAAAAAATTTCTTTTCATATCATATTAGGGTTCCATTCTGAAATATTTTTCATTCCATTAGGTCATCATGCAAAAATTTGGTCACTGATCAGGGTATTTAGATCATCACTAATGCTTTCACCTCGTTGGTCAATGGACATCATCATGGTCAATTCATTCATTTTTGAAAGGGTCCCATAGTCATCATGGTCATCATTCAGCTCATTATTCCATGTTGTGTCATCATTAGGTGATAGGGTCAAAATCATGAAAATTGGTCATTTCACCATAAAATTCATCTTTTGAAGGAGTATTAATAGTAAAAGGTTTTCAAAAAAGGTTTTAAAAGAATTTTTATCTTAATTATGATGTATTGTATGCAACTAAGTTCTAGGGCTCCATTTCAAATCAGAATGTGAAAGTACATGGCCACCACCATTGGTGATCCGAATGGAAAATGGAATCCAGCCATGGTATTCATACACCCATGTTATCCATCCACCCATGGAATTTACCCATGGTATTGTAAATGAAATTGACCCATGGTATTCATCCAACCATGATATTTATTTGCCCATGGTATTGTAAGTGACATATATCCATGATATTCATTCACCCATGGTATGTATCCACCCATGGTATTCATCCACACATGGAATTTACCCATGGTATTTTAAGTGGCATCCACTCATGGTATTGACCCATGGTATCAACCCATGGTATCCACCTATGGTATCTACCCATGGTATTGTAACTCAAAAAAAGGCTATAAATAACAAGCCTCACTTTGTAAAAGGATAGACTTGTCCACCACAATGTAGCTTCTACAGTGATTCTCTATTTTAATAAAACAAGTTTCTTTGTGGTTTTATTTGCAGTGTGTTCTCTATTTTTTTTCGGCATTCTAATTTTGCATATCTTGTCAGATCTATTTCAAATTTTTAGATCTTGGGGGCCTCCCCATGAGTCAAGTCACCAAGGGAGGAGCAAAAGCAAAATTCTGTTGGTCGGAATCTCAACAGAAGGTGTTCGTAGAATTGAAACATTGCCTCTATTTTGCCCCAATGCTCACATTACCAGACTTGTGACAACCATTTGAGATCAAGACAAATGCCTCTGACTATGCTATTGGGGCAGTTCTTACTCAACAGGGGCATCGAGTGGCATATCACAATGAGACATTGTCTGACACAGTTCGAAAGTATCCCAATTATGACAAAGAAATATGTTCCATTCTGCAGTCTTGTCGACAATGGAAGCATTACATTTTGGGGAAGGAGACAATCATCCACATAGACCACTGACCCCTGCAGTTCATACAGACACAAGGGAAGTTGCAGAACGATTGCCATCAGAAGTGGTACACATATCTGCAACAATTTCATTTGAACATCAAGCACAAGAAGGGTAGCACCAATAATGTTGTAGACTGCCTCAGCCGACCACCGATCGTGGCCATAACCACCATTCTGAACTCTTGTGGGCATGAGACTTCTGATTGGCCACTACTCTACCAGATCAATCCAGAATTTAGCTACACATACAAGGCACTCTTGGGGGGTATGCAAGTTCCAAATTTTCACCTCCAATATGCACTATTATCTCACCTGGGATACCTTTGTGTTCCTTCAAGTGAGGGTGCCAAGATGATATGGAGAGCGCACTACAGTCGAGTCACTGGGCATTTTGGGGTCGAGAAAACAGTGGAGTACTGTAGAACTATTTCTATTGTCCGAACCTTCGACAGGATATCAGGAAGTACATAATATCATGCACTTCTTGCACCATTTCCAAACTGACCATCAAGACGCAAGCACTCTATACTCCGCTACCTACCCCTATTCGATCTTGGGAATCCATCTCCATGGATTACATGTTAGGCCTTCCTTCTACTAAGCATGGAAACAACTGTGTTTTCGTGGTCATCGACAGATTCTCAAAGATGGCCATTATGGTGGCCTACAAGAAGAATATTACATCAGAAGCCACTACTAAACTCTTCTTTGAACGAGTGTGGGTGCACTTTGGGATCCCACAGTCATTTGGGAAAATTTATCCATCATCGCATTCCTTTGTTTTTCGAGGGCCTCCTCGAGCAAAATTTTGATAGGATCTCCTCCTCCCTCATCTTTCTTTTCGTCCCCCATGGGCGTCCATCGGCGTTTGCGAGGCTGATCTTGCAAAGGTTCCACCAGATCGAGCCCTAACTCCTTATACCCCGACCTCGTTGGGGACATGAAAAGAAGGATAAAGAAAAAGTAGACCACTCTAATACCACTATGAAGATCCATAAGTAGGAACCAGAAGATCTGGAGGAGGAAAAGCGTCTCTTTCACGTCCAGATGTGGGTAAAGGGTTCCCCGCTACGGTTCATTGTCGACAATGGGAGCCAAAAGAACCTCATTTCAGTAGATGTTGTGAAGCATTTGAGCTTGCCGACCACAGCACACCCACAACCATACACCATCGGGTGGCTTCACCAAGGACGGGATCTCCGCGTCAGCTAGTAGTGCCGCCTTCCCTATAGCATCAAGCCCTTCACAGATGAGGTATTGTGTGACATTGCTCCTATTGATGTTTTTGATGTATTATTAGGCCAACCATACTTGTGGAAGTGACATGTTGTGTATGAGTCCCAGCCTCGTGCTATTATTTTTACTTTGGGAAATAAATTATACAGGATACCAGAGTTACCACAGCCTCCCACTATCTATTTGGTTACTGCAAAACAATGTAGTAAGCTCATTTCCCAAACCAGGAAATTTGTTTTCCTGGTGATCCACCCCCAAGGCAAGAAGAATACTATGGCCACGACCTCCAGACATGGCTCCTCTGCACAACAACAACAAATGGACAAGGTTGTGGAGGAGTACGGGGACATCTTCACCTCACCCATAGGGGTGCCTCTACACTGTCAAGTCAAGCACCCCATTGACCTGACCCCAGGTGTGCCGCAACCCAATGGACCGATATATAGGCACTCTGTTTTGGAGAATGATGAAATCAAGAGGCAGATTTAGGAGCTATTGTACAAAGGTCAGATCCAGCCAAGTTCATCTCCTTGTGCGAGCCCGATCGTGTTGGTACAGAAGAAGGATGGGACTTGGAGACTATGTATTGATTATAAAATGTTGAACAAGATCACTGTTCGGAATAGGTACCCAATCCCATGGATTGATGACCTTCTGGACCAACTCAAAGGGGCAAAATATTTCAGCAAGATCGACTTGAAGTCTAGGTATCACCAGGTACCAATTGAACCCTTTGATGTGTGGAAGACTGCCTTAAAATCCAAGGAAGGCCTTTTCGAATGGCTCATCATGCCTTTCAAATTGAAAAATGACCCTGAAACCTTCATGAGGTTGATGGATGACATATTGCATCCATTCACCAACTCATTTGTAGTGATATACTTGGATGACATTCTGATCTTCAGCCAAACTTGGGAAGAGCACCTCCACCACATCCGAGAAGTCCTCCAAACACTACGGCAACATAAGTTGTGAGCCAATTTGGAGAAGTGCAAGTTTGGCATGACCCAGGTTCAATATCTGGGATACATTATTGATGAAAGGGGGGTGCATGTGGATCCAGCCAAGATCCAAGTCATTCAGGATTGGCCAGCCCCAACCACCCTAACAGAGCTTCGCAGCTTTCTGGTTCTTGCTAATTTCTACCACAGGTTTGTGTTGGGATTCTCTCATATCACTTGGCCCTTGAGTAAAGTCACCAAGGGAGGAGCGAAAGCAAAATTATGTTGGTTGGAATCTCAATAGAAGGCGTTCGCAAAATTGAAACATCGCCTCTGTTCTGCCCCAGTGCTCACATTACCAGACTTGCAACAACCATTTGAGATCAAGAAAGATGCCTCTAACTATGCTATTGGGGCAGTTCTTACTCAACAAGGGCATCCAGTGGCATATCACAGTGAGACATTGTCCGACACAGTTCGAAAGTATCCCACTTATGACAAAGAAATGTGTTCCATTCTGCAGGCTTGTTGATAATGGAAGCATTACATTTTGGGGAAGGATATAATTATCCACATAGACCACCGACCCCTGTAGTTCATACAGACACAAGGGAAGTTGGAGAAGGATTGCCATCAGAAGTGGTCCAGATATCTGCAACAATTTCATTTGAACATCAAATACAAGAAAGGGTAGCACCAATAATGTTTCAGAGTGCCTCAGTCGCCATCGATCGTGGCCATAACCACCAATCTCAACTCTTGTGGGCATGAGACTTCTGATTGGTCGCTACTCTACAAGAGAAATCCAAAATTCAACTACACATACAAGGCACTCTTGAGGGGTATGCAAGTTCCAAATTTTCACCTCCAAGATGCACTATTATGTCACCTGGAACACCTTTGTGTTCCTTCAAGCGAGCGTGCCAAGATGATATGGGAAGTGCATTATAGTCGAGTCGCTGGGCATTTTGGGGTCGAGAAAATAGTGGCATTACTGCAGAAGTATTTATATTGGTCAAACCTTCGACAATTTGTCGAGAAGTACATAAGATCCTGCACTACTTGCGCCATTTCCAAACCGACCATCAAGAAGAAAGGGCTCTATACTCTGCTACCTACCCCTATTCGACCTTGGGAATCCATCTCCATGGATTACATGTTATGCCTTCCTTCTCCTAAGCATGGAAACGACTGTGTTTTCGTGGTCGTTGACAGATTCTCAAAGATGGCCATTATGGCGGCCTGCAAGAAGAATATCACAACAGAAGCCACTGCTAAACTCTTCTTTGAACGAGTGGGGGTGCAATTTGGTTTCCCACAGTCTATCATATCAAATCGCGACAACAGGTTCCTCAGCACATTTTGGTCCAGCCTCTGGTCAATGTTGGACACCAAGCTCACCAAGTCCACAGCTTTCCATCCCCAAACCAATGGCCAGACAGAGATCGTCAACAGGATTATTGTGCACATTCTGTGCATGTACAATTCAAAGCATCCACACGCATGGGTTGAGAGCCTTCCCTATGTACAACACAGTTATAATCGGGCTCTCCACAGCTCAACTAGCCACAGCCCCTTTCAGGTGGGCTTGGCATTCTAGCCACTATGTCCCATTGACGTAGCCATGCCATTTGCAGCTACTTAGGTCGATTCATCTCATGTCCAGTCTGAAGCTGAAAAATCAAACAACTTCATCGAGCGCATTCAGCACATCCGCCAACAGTTTCATGACATATTTGAAAGAGCCAATGCTAAGTACAAGCATTGACATAATCAACATTAGACGCCACAAAAATTCCACGTGGGTGAAAAAGTATGGCTAAATTTGCAGAAGGAGCGCCTCACTGGACCCCACTGCAAGATTCACCCGCTCCGATATGGGTTGTACATCATCACCAAGGTTGTAGGGAACAATGACTTCAAGCTCAGTCTTCCACCATTCCTTGGTCTGCATATTCAATTTAGACCACCTTTTTCCCTACTTCCCACCTCTATTGGACACCTCTGACATTGCAGAAGAACTCACACCAAAAGAGTTAAACCCAAACTGCATGGAATAGGCCACCATAGACTGTATCATGGACATGCAAATCAAGAACACTCACCGACAAAAGATCCAACTGTATCGGATTGTCAAAGCTGGCCAACTCCTGCACCAAGGCAAGTGGTTCACCAGAGACCAAGTTCAACATAATTTTCCTCATCTCATGGAGGAACTCAACGCAATGGGGACCATTGCTTCCCAAGGGGGGAGGAATGATCCAGGTGGATATTGGTGGCCACCTGCCTATTCCACTTGGGGCCCCACCATTGTCTCTTTCAGTTTTTTTTTCATAACTTACTATTTTTAGTAGTTTTTCAGGTCATGAACTTCCAAAGCCGATTTGAGGCCCCAAACGGAGATAGATTCTGAAGTTACATCCCTGGGAATTTGAAACACCAATTTACCCAAACGAGGCCCATAGTTTTGGCGCTTCATCTCCTAGGGTTAGGTTTTTGGACGTTTAGAGTTCTCCATTGTTTCTCCATAATAAATAGGCCCTCGAGCCTCATTGTAACATAGTTCAGAGGTCTGTAGCTGCCACATCTCTTCTCAAAGATTCACTACCAGCACCCTAGCTATTTTATTTCCATCATGTTTGTAAGCATATTTATGTGATTTGATATTAATGAAATGAAGCCTTATTTCCACTATATTTCTATGTTTATGGTTATTTCTATATTTTGTTGCGTTCCTGTATTCTGTTTGCGAACCGTTCGCAGCGCCATAATCGTAGCAACGAGATATTTATGATCGTTCAGGTTCAGCACTCTTCTGAGCACTTTGAATTTTGAGCTATCATTCTAGTCCATGATCCAGTTCTGATCACACCTCCCCACTAGGAATCTTTTAGACCCCAAAAGACTGATACTCTCATCTACTGTACAAATTAGTATATATTGATCAATGAATAATATATATTGACTAATTTAGACATTTTGGAACCAATGAAAGTGGTTTCAGAACATTTTGATAACTTCTAGAGCTTGAGAAGCTGATGTGAATTTTTGGGCAGCCCTGGGCAAATCGTGGAGGATAGCCTAGTTTGGGGATGCAGTGCTCGATTTGAGCAACTTATTAGTTGATATTTGGTGTCTAATGTGTGTTGGATACAACAGGAGTGGTTTCAGTGACAGAAACAGAATTCTGAGGGAGTTTGTGCCATTTAGAAGCTCAGAGTAGCTTAGAGCACTGACAAAAGGAATCGTGTTAATGGGAGCTTAAACTTGTTTGAAGAGATTGGATAGCCATTAGAGGGATATAGATGGTATTTTCAGCCCTTTGGATCAGTTTAGTATCCATTTTAGTTAAGTGTGGAAATTGTAAAAGAAACCTTACCATAATCCCAAAGAGCCAAGTCAACATGACAAAGCTGAAAGGAGACGTAGCCCACGAGATTTGGGTGAACTCCTAGATTAATTTTGTTGTTGTGTTTAAATGTTTTATTTTTGCATTATGTTGTTGTTATACATGTTAAATTTCAGCAAGAAAAAATGAACTTAAGACACATAAATAGTTAAAAATTCATACACCACTTTCAAGCATAAATTTCGCAAATTGTCAAGTACAAGCTAGATCATTTAATTGTTAAACTGAGTGGGAGGTTCTTGAAATACATAACAAGTTATCAAGTCCATTTTTAGATCAAACCTGATGCTTATCATGTCTTTCTTTGTACTTGGCTTGGATTTCATCCAATTGTTCTTGTACCCTTTGATGCACCAATTGGATTTGTTCACTAAAATGCTTGGCTTTGTCCACATCACTATGCCCATCTACTACAATATATTTAACAAAGATGAAATCCTAAGGATACTTTGGAAAATAACCCAAACAAGCTTCAAATGGCGATATTTTTGTAGATGAATGCTTGGGATGATTGTAGGCATGTTGGATTTAATGCAAATGCTTACCCCAAAGTTTAGGATGCTTACCACAATATCCTCGAAGGAGATGAACTACTATTTTATTCACTACTTCTATCTAGTCATCGATTTTTGGATGAAATGTTGTGCTCTTATTTAACTTTGTGTCCATGAGTTACCATAAACTTGACCAAAACTTTCAAATAAATTGAGAATCTTGATTAAGAATAATCAAAGTAGGTAACCCAAAATGACCCCATACATTTTGGAAGAATAACTTTGCAGTTTGATCATTTGTAACATGTTTCTTACAAGGCATCAACACACACATTTTTCTAAAATGATCCAATACAACATATAGATAACCATGACCTTTCCTAGCCATTTGTAATCCCCAAACAAAATCCATAGAAATACTTTCCCAAGGAAGAAAAGGGATAGGAAGTGGAGTGTACAAACCCAAATTCCTATTGCTTGGTTTGCTAGTAGCGCACATAGAACATCCTTTTACATATATTGATACAATTTCATTCATACATGGCCAATAAAAATACCATTTTAGCTGAGCAATTTTTTTACCTACACCAAAGTGACCAACAATAAGAGAAGTATGGGCTTCCCTTGTGACATTAACTCTTTCACCCCATGGAATATACAACTTGCTAATATGATACAACAACTTGTTATGAACATGATAATCCAACTATTCAACATGATTTCCTTGACTCAAGTTGCATAACACCTTAAAAATATTCATCTTGAGCAGTTTTCATGTATGATTTAGTTATGCTTAAGAATGACAGATCAATTAACAATAGTACTTGATAACATATCTGCAACTTTGTTCTAAATACCTTTCTTATACCTGATAACCAAATGAAATTGCTGCAGAAATCTCATCCATCTAAAATGTCTAGCTTGTTGTAGCTTAGTTTGTGATCATAAATATTGCAAAGTTTGATGGTCAATATGAATAATCATTTCTTTACCCATAAAATATTGCTTCCCTTTATTCACACTTTGTGCCAAAGCATACAACTCTTTATCATAAGTTGGATAGTTAATTACTACATTGGAAAAAGTTTCAAAATGATAACATATAGGCTTACATGTTGCATCAAAACTGCTCCCATAACATATTCACTTGCATTGGTTTGAACATCAACTTTGGAGGGATCGATATTCAATTCACCACCTCCTAAGATATGACCCAAGTAAACCAAAGAGGTTTTCCAAAATTCACATTTAGACATATTCAAATACAACTTTTCCTTTTTCAAGACATCTAGAACTTGCTTTACATGCTTGACATGCTCTTCACGAGTCTTACTGAAAATAAAAATATCATCTAAGTATACTATGAAAAAATTATCAAGGAATGGTCGCAATACATCATTTATAACTCTCATGAATGTGGTAGGTGCATTACAAAGCCCAAACAAGTTAACTAGCCATTCAAATAAACCTTGTTTCGTATTGAAAGAAATTTTCCAAATATCTTCTTCAACAATCCTTATCTAATGATATCTGCTTCTCAAGTCTAACTTAGTAAAAAAAAAAAAAAACATCCTTTAACTGATCTAGTAAATCATCAATGTGAGGAAGAGGATAGCGATTCATTACCACGATCTTGTTCAAAACACAAAAATCCACACACATGCGCCATGTACCAGCTTTCTTAGAAACCAAAACAATAAGAGAACCACAAGGAGATGTACAAGGTTTGATGACCCATTTGTCAAACATACCTTGGATTTTCTTCTTAATATATGCATTCTCCTAACTGAAATTCTGTACATGCCAATATTCAGAGGTGGTGCATCCTACTGCAATTGTATCTTATGATGGATTGCTCTTTTTGGAGGTAACCCATAAGGTTCTTGAAACATATTGTCATAAGTGTTAACTACTTCAACTAATTCATGATTGATTTGGGAATCACATCCTGAGAAAGCTTCAGATTCAACAGTATCTTTATCGTTAATCATCAACAACTAGCATTCATAAGCCTTTTCATATGAATTGCACTAACAAGAGATAATTTCATCTTCTTGTGATGTGCTTTAACAATATACTCAACTCCATTTTTGAAAAGATGATATTTGTTCTCATGATGATAGAATATGGCTTTTTGGTCATATAAATATGGACTCCCTAAGAAAATCCCAAAAATATCAAGTGGTACAACATCAAGCTCTACCTCATCTATAAAATTAGAAGTGATGGAAAACTTGAGTTTACATTTTATTTTCACTTGCAATTTGACATCATCACATACCCAACCTAAAGGGTAAGGCTTTGTATGAGGTGTATTTTCCAAGTTAAGATTCTTTAAAATTTCTTTACAGATAAGATTCACTTGAGATCCACTCTCAAATAATGTATCAACCTTTGTATGTTTTGTAATGACCCAGATATGAAAAATCTAACTTTGTTATTTATCATTTAAAGATTCAACAAGATTTCTATAAGACTAGTACTTTCATTAGAAGATATACTTTTCATTCCTGTTATCACTCCACCAGATCTCTGAGGCTGAGAAGAGACGAGAAAAGGTAACCACGGGGCAATATTTTTCCAAGTAGCTAGCCCTACTAGGCAAGAGAGGGCTTTCTCCAATGGATCTCAGCCAAGATGACTCGACCAATGATATATTAGGCTAGGTATAGTAGCACAGGGGTTTGATTGATTGAATTTTGAGGTGCTGGATGGTGAATAGGTCAAGGACAATAAGGATCAGAATTGTAGGGATCTCATGGAGAAAGGTAGGTAAGAATTTCAACAGAAGAGGATATTTGATGAAGTGGTTTAGATTGATAGGGTTTGAGAAAATAGCATTAGAAATACGAATTATTTTCTATTAAGAAGAAGATGAAACAATCTGTAATTATTCCTCCAAAACAGGGCATAAACTTAGTGAATTATGTCTTTTTGACTACGAAAAAAATTACATTCAGAAATTGAATGAATATGAATCACAATACATTCACACATTTACATAACATAAGAAGAAACAATGCTAAATCACTTAACCACAAGAATTCCATCAAAATCGCTGCAACTCAGTCTGTTATTACTTGCCAAAAGTCTAATTACAAAAAGTGTTCCAAGATCAATCCAACAACATCGAACCCTTACTATGAGAAAATAAGTGAATAATATTGACCAAAATTGATTCTCCCCAGCTCAGGGGTCAAATCCCTAACTTGAGGAACTGATCCTTAAAGTGCTCAACTGGAAACCCAAAGGCTAGGGAGGTCAACAAACTCATCCCTAACTTTGGTGAAACTGATTCATTTATCAAAAAATATACTTTTACCCAATGTATCTACCATCAAGTAACTATTTAGGTAAAAATTTAATTTACATGGATGAATTACATCAGTAAAAACTCATAAATTCTATCACAAACCGAGATATCTGGAAAAATTTGAAAATATCAGGCAACTTGCAAAAGCACATCGCCTGAAGAAAAAGCACAGTGCCAACTTCAAGGTGAGTTTTGGAGGCCTTCCTAATGTACAAATAATTATATCAGTCTTTTGGGGTCCAAAATATTCCCAGTGGGGAGGTGTGATCAGAACTGGATCATGGACCAGAATGATAGCTCAAAATTCAAAGTGCTTGGAAGAGTGTTGAACCTGAACAACCAGAAAGGTCTCATTGCTACGATTCTAGTGTCATGAACGGTTTGCAAAAATGAGGTCATATGCAGAAGTTATTGAGGTTTCAAAATTCTGACTAAACTCCAAAAATGGACGTTTGACTCAGTTTGACCTTATGTGGAAAATTTTGTAAAAAATATATATATATATATATATTTTGAAAATTTTATTTTTATTATAAAGTTTTATTGGCCAATCACGGGTTGCCATGTGGTAGGCCCGGAGGCTACCACGTGGCCCCAGGCCGAGGAGGATTGACACTTCAAAAAAATTTATGCTTCCACAAGAGTTGAATCTTGGACCTCGTGGCGGACAGCGCAGCGTTCTACCGTTGCGCTACGGGAGTGGTTCTTATAAACCATAGTCATCAGATCATATTTGAAGGGTTAAATGATAATGGGCAGAAAAGTCAAAGTGCTAGTCCCTTAGGACAAGCCCTACTTCACATGACCGGTGCCCGCAACCAGGGTTTAACTGTTAATAGATAAGGGTAGTGGTTAAAATTCTGGTGGGTTTGGCCACATGTGGCTAGCACCATTCAAACGTTTAATGCATGGTTTATGAAACATTTATTTCATGGTTTCGGAGGCGGTTAAGGTGGAGGTCCATGTGACCCGCCTACCTCCAACATTAAATTCCACCTAAACCATCTGACATTTTAGCGCGGTTTCCACCAATTCAGTCCTTTCTGCCGAATTTGGGAGTTTAACTGGAGTTCCTCTAGTTTTGGAGGAGGATTTTGGGGGACATTGAGCAAAAAATTCTTTCGCCATAACTCCCTCATTATTGAACCAAATTGACTGAAAAAATAGTCATTTTCGACTATCTCAGACCTTCTGAATTCAATGGAGTATTTTTTAGAGCCATCAGAGAGTTTCTAAGCAATTTTTTGATTCAATGAAGTTCAAGGGGCCACCAGGGCCACCAGGAGGAAAAATCAGTTTGAGGCCTAGCTAGGGGAGCTAGATGCCTTTTCCAGATATCCAATAGTCAAAATTGGATATTTCAGATGTTCTGAATCTAATGAGATGGTTTTTAGATCCCGTAGAGAAATTTTGAAGGAAAAAAATCTTCAGTAAAGTTCCAGGGGCCATCAGTGCCAGTTTTTTCCAGCAGTAGTGCAGGGCCTAGCCAGAGCAGGTAGAGATCATATGCAGCGAACCAGTAGACATTTTTGATTGAAAAAAAAAATTATAAATCCATTGAAAGAGTTTTCATAAATTTTGGAGGAGTTCTAGAGGTTGAAAAACCAACAGAGAAGTTTTCAGAGACCCTAGTGCCAAGGGGTGCCGAAAGGTGTTGGAGGCAAAACCAGAGTAGCCGGAAGCCATTTTTTATGAATGAATAGTATTTATTGACTAATTATGAAATTTTGGAACCAATGAAATTGTTTTCATAAAATTTTGATAAATTATAGAGCTCGAGAAGCTGATGTGAAGTTTTGGGCAGCCTTGGGCAAACCGTGGAGGATAGCCTAGTTTGGGGATGCAGTGCTCGATTTGAGAAAATTATCAGTCGATATTTTGTGTCTGATGTGTGTTGGATATATCAGGACTATTTTTAGTGACAAAAACATAATTCTGAGGGTTTTTGTTCCATTTAGAAGCTCAGAGTAGCTTAGAGCACCGATAGAAGGAATTGTGTCAATGGGAGCCTAAAGCTGTTTGCAGACTTTGGACAACCATTAGAGGGATATAGATGGTATTTTCATCCCTTTGGATAAGTTTATTATCCATTGGATTTTAGTGTGGAACTTGTAAAATAAACCTTACCATAAACCCAAAGAGCCGAGTCAAGATGACAAAGCTCAAAGGAGACGCAGCCCACGAGATTCGGGTGAACTCCTAGATTAATTTTGTTGTTGTGTTTAAATGTTTTATTTCTACATTATTTTGCTGTTATACATGTTAAATTTCATCAAGAACAAATGAACTTAAGACACATAAATAGTTAAAAATTCATACACCACTTTCAAGCATAAATTCCGCAAATTGTCAAGTACAAGCTAGATCATTTAATTGTTAAACTGAGTGGGAGGTTCTTGAAATACATAACAAGTTATCCAGGCCATTTTCAGATCAAACCCAATGCTTATCATGTCTTTCTTTGTACTTGGCTTGGATTTTATCCAATTTTTCTTGTACCCTTTGATGCACCAATTGGATTTGTTCACTGAAATGCTTGGCTTTTTCCACATCACTATGCCCATCTACTACAATATCTTTAACAAAGATGAAACCCTAAGGATACTTTGGAAAATAACCCAAACAAGCTTCAAATGGAGATATTTTTGTAGATGAATGCTTGGCATGATTGTAGGCATGTTGTATTTAATGCAAATGCTTACCCCAAAGTTTAGGATGCTTACCACAATATCCTCGAAGGAGATGCACTACTATTTTATTCACTACTTCTATCTAGTCATCTATTTTTGGATGAAATGTTGTGCTCTTATTTAATTTTGTGTCCATGAGTTCCCATAAACTTGACCAAATATTTCCAATAAATTGAGAATCTTGATCAAGAATAATTGAAGTAGGTAACCCAAAATGAACCCATACATTTTGGAAGAATAACTTTGCAGTTTGCTCAGTTGTAACATGTTTCTTACAAGGCATCAACACACACATTTTTCTGAAATGATCCACTACAACATATAGATAATCATGACCTTTCTTAGCCATTGGTAATCCCCCAACAAAATCCATAGAAATACTTTCCCAAGGAATAAAATGGATAGGAAGTGGAGTGTACAAACCCAATTTCCTATTGCTTGGTTTTCTAGTAGCACACATAGAAAATCCTTTAACATATCTTGATACAATTTCATTCATACATGGCGATTAACAATACCTTTGTAGCTGAGCAATTTTTTTTACCTACACCAAAGTGACCAACAATAAGAGAAGTATGGGCTTCCCTTGTGACATTAACTCTTTCACCCCGTGGAATACACAACTTGCTAATACGATACAACAAATTGTTATGAACATGATAATCCAACTCTTCAACATGATTTCCTTGACTCAAGTTGCATAACACATTTAAAATATTTGTCTTGAGCAGCTTTCATGTATGATTGAGTTATGTTTAAGAATGACAGATGAATTAAAAAGAAGACTTGATAACATATCTGCAACTTTGTTCTAAATACCTTTCTTATACCTGATAACCAAATGAAATTGTTGCAGAAATATCATCCATTTGAAATGTCTAGCTTGTTGTGGCTTAGTTTATGATCATAAATATTGCAAAGGTTGATGGTCAGTATGAATAATCATTTCTTTACCCATAAAATAGTGCTTCCCTTTATTCACACTTTGTACCAAAGCATACAACTCTTTATCATAATTTGGATAGTTAATTACTACATTGGAAAAAGTTTCAAAATGATAACATATAGGCTTACATGTTGCATCAAAACTGCTCCCATAACATATTCACTTGCATTGGTTTGAACATCAACTTTGGAGGGATCGATATTCAATTCACCACCTCCTAAAATATGACCAAGTAAACCAAAGAGGTTTTCCAAAATTCACATTTAGACATATTCAAATACAAATTTTCCTTTTTCAAGACATCTAGAACTTTCTTTACATGCTTGACATGCTCTTCACGAGTCTTACTCAAAATCAAAATATCATCTAAGTAGACTATGAAAAAATGATCAAGGAATGGTCACAATACATCATTTATAACTCTCATGAATGTGTTAGGTGCATTACAAAGCCCAAACAAGATAACTAGCCATTCAAACAAACCTTGTTTCGTATTGAAAGAAATTTTCCAAATATCATCTTCAACAATCCTTATCTAATGATATCCGCTTCTCAATTATAACTTAGTAAAAAAAAAACATCCTTTAACTCATATAGTAAATGATCAATGCGAGGAAGAGGATAGCGATTCATTACCACGATCCTGTTCAAAACTCAGAAATCCACACGCATGCGCCATGTACCAGCTTTCTTCGGAACCAAAACAATAAGAGAACCACAAGGAGATGTACTAGGTTTGATGACCCATTTGTCAAACACACCTTGGACTTTCTTCTTAATATATGCATTCTCCAAAACTAAAATTCTGTACATGCCAATATTCAGTAGTGGTGCATCCTGTTGCAATTGTATCTTATGATGGATTGCTCTTTTTGGAGGTAACCCATAAGGTTCCTAAAACATCTTGTCATAAGTGTTAACTACTTCAACGAATTCATGCTTGATTTTGGAATCACATCCTGTGAAAGCTTCAGATTCAACAATATCTTTATATTTAATCATCAACAACACAAAATTCTTACTGGCATTCACAAGCCTTTTCATTTGAATTTCACTAACAAGAGATAATTTCATCTTCTTGTGATGTGCTTTAACAATACACTCAAATTCGTTTTTGAAAAGATGATATTTTTTCTCATGACAATAGAATATGGCTTTTCAGTCATATAAATTTGGAATCCCTAAGACAATCCCAAAAATATCAAGTGGTACAACATCAAGCTCTACTTCATCTATAAAATTAAAATTGATGGCAAACTTGAGTTTACATTTTCTTGTCACTTGCAATTTGGCATCATCACATACCCAACCTAAAGGGTAAGGCTTTGTATGAGGTGTATTTTCCAAGTTAAGCTTCTTTAAAATTGCTTTAGAGATAAGATTGACTTGAGATCCACTATCAAATAATATATCAACCTTTGTATGTTTTGTAATGACCCAGATATGAAAAATATAACTTTTTTATTTATCAGTTAAAGATTTAACAAGATTTCTATAAGACTAGTACTTGCATTAGAAGATATACCTTTCATTCCTGGTATCACTCCACCAGATCTCCGAGGTTGAGAAGAGACCAGAAAAAGTAACCACAGGCCAATATTTTTCCAAGTAGCTAGCTCGAATGGTAGGAGAGGGCTCTCTCCAATGGATCTCAGCCAAGATGAGTGGATCAATGATATATTAGGCTAGGTATAGTAGCACAGGGGTTTGATTGATTGAATTTTGAGGTGTTGGATGGTGAATAGGTTAGGGAAGAAATTAGGTCAAGGAAAACAAGGATCATAATTGTAGGGTTCTAATGGAGCAAGGTAGGTAAGCAGTTCAACACAATAGGATATCTGATGAAGTGGTTTAGATTGATAGGGTTTGAGAAAAGAGCATAAGAAATATGAATTATTTTCTACTAAGAAGAAGATGAAACAAACTGTAATTATTCCTCCAAAACAGAGCATAAGCTTAATGAATTATGTCTTTCTGACTTCAGAAAAAATTACATTAAGAAATGGAATGAATATGAATCACAATACATTCACACATTTGCATAACATAAGAAGAAACAATGCTAAATCACTTTACCACAGAAATTCCATCAAAATCGCTGCAACTCAGTCTGTTATTACTTGCCAAAAGTTTGATTACAAAAAGTGTTCCAAGATCAATCAAACAACATCAAACCCTTACTATGAGAAAATAAGTGAATAATATAGACCAAAATTGATTCTACCTAGCTCAAGGGTCAAATCCATGACTTGAGGAACTGATCCCGAAAGTGCACAACTGGAAACCCAAAGGCAAGGGAGGTCAACAAACTCATCCCAAACTTTGGTGAAACTAATTCATTTATCAAAAAATATAATTTTACCCAATTTATCTACCATCTAGTAACTATTTAGGTCATCATTGAATTTACATGGATGAATTACATCAGTAAAAACTCATAAATTCTATCACAAACTGAGATATCTGGAAAATTTTGAAAATATCAGGCAACTGGCAAAAGCACAGCGCCAACTTCAAGGTAAGTTTTGGAGGCCTTCCTAATGTCCAAATTGGGATTATGATAGCTCATTGGAAAGATACTCTCATCTATTGTACAGATCAGTATATCAGTCTTTTGGGGTCCAAAATATTCCCAGTGGGGAGGTGTGATCAGAACTGGATCATGGACCAGAATGATAGCTCAAATTCAAAGTGCTCGGAAGAGTACCTAACCTAAACGACCAAAAAGGTCTCATCGCTGTGATTCTGGCACCGTGAATGGTTCTCAAAACTGAGGTCGTATGCAGAAGTTATTAAGGTTTCAAAATGCCCAGTAAACTCCAAAAATGGACCTTTGACTCAGTTTGACCTTATGTGGAAAATTACACATAATATATATATATATATATATATATATATATATATATATATATATATATATATATATATATATATATATATAGATATATATATATATATATACACATACATATATATATACACATACATATATACATATATACATATATATATATATAGATAGATATATATACATATATACATATATACATATATACATATACATATATATAGATATATATATATATAGATAGATATATATATGTATAGATATATATATATATATATATATATATATATATATATATATATATATATATATATATATATATATATATGTATATATATATATATATATATATATATATATATATATATATATATATATATATATATATATATATATATATATATTGAAAATTTTATTTTTATTGTAAATTTTTATTGGCCAATAACAGGCTGCCAGGTGGCCCCAAGCCGAGGAGGATTGGCACTTCAAAAAAAATTATGAGTCCACGGGAGTTGAATCCTGGACCTCATGGCGGACAGCGCAGCATTCTACCGTCGTGCTATGGGAGTGGTTCTTATAAACCATAGTCATCGGATCGTATTTGAAGGGTTAAATTATAATGGGTGGAAAATTTAAAGTGCTAGCCCCTTAGGACTAGCCCCGCTTCACACGACCAGGGTTTAATGGTAAATGGATAAGGGTAGCGGTTAAATTTCCGGTGGGTTTAGGCCCATGTGGCCAACACCATTCAATCGTTTAATGCGTGGTTTATGAAACTTTTATTACGTGGTTTCAGAGGCGGTTAAGGCGAAGTTCCATGTGACCTGCCTACCTCCAACATTAAATTCCACCTAAACCGTCCACCATTTTAGTGCAGTTTCCACCAATTCAGTCCTATCCGCAAAATTTGGGAGTTTAACTGGAGTTCCTCCAATTTTGGAGGAGAATTTTGGGGGACATTGGGAAAAATTTGTTTTTTCCATAACTCCCTCATTATTGAACCAAATTGAGTGCAAAAATAGTCATTTTCGACTATATCAGACCTTCTAAATTCAATGGAGTATGCTGCAGATCCATAAAAGAGCTTCCAAGCAATTTTTTTCTTCAATGAAGTTCAAGGGGTCACCAGGGCCACCAAGAGGCAAAATCAGTTTGAGGCCTAGCCAGGGGAGCTAGAGGCCTTATCTAGAGATCCAATAGTCAAAATTGGATATTTCAGATGCTCAGACTCTGATGAGATGGTTTTTAGAGCTTGTATAGAAATTTTTAAGGCCGAAAAGCTTCATTAAAGTTCCAGGGGCCGTCAGTGCCAGCTTTTTCCACCAGCAGTGCAGGGCCTAACCAGAGCAGCTAGAGACCATATGTAGTGAAAAAGTAGTCATTGTTTACTGAAAAAAACATTCTGAATCCATTGAAATATTTTTCGGAAATTTTTGAGGACTTATAGAGGTCAAAAAACCAGCAGAGAATTTTTCAGAGACCCCGGTGCCACGGGTGCCGACAGGTGTTGGAGGCAAAACCGGAGCAGCCGGAGGCCATTTTTGATGAATGAATAGTCTATATTGACTAATTCATACATTTTTGAACCAATGAAAGTGGTTTCAAAACATTTGGATAAATTTTAGAGCTTTATAAGAGGATGTGAAGTTTTGGGGAGCCTTGGGCAAACCGTGGAGGATAGCCTAGTTTGGGGATGCAATGCTCGATTTGAGAAAATTATCAGTCGATATTTGGTGTATGATGTGTGTTGGATCCATAAGGAGTGGTTTCAGTGACAGAAACAGAATTCTAAGGGATTTTGTGCCATTTAGAAGCTCAAAGTAGCTTAGAGCACCGATAGAAGGAATCGTGTCAATGGGAGCCTAAAGCTGTTTGCAGAGTTTGGAAAAACATTAGAGGGATATAGATGGTATTTTCAGCCCTCTAGATAAGTGTAGTATCCATTTGATTTAAGTGTGGAACTTGTAAAATAAACCTTACCATAATCCCAAAGAGCCGAGTCAAGATGACGTAGCCCAAAGGAGACGTAGCCCACGATATTCGGGTGAAATCCTAGATTAATTTTGCTGTTGTGTTTAAATTTTTTATTGCTACATTATGTTGTTGTTATACATGTTAAATTTCAGCAAGAAAAAATGAAATTAATACACATAAACAGATAAAAATTCATACACCACTTTCAAGCATAAATTCCACAAATTGTCAAATACAAGCTAGACCATTTAATTGTTAAACTGAGTGGCAGGTTCTAGAAATACAGAACAATTTATCCAGACCATTTTCAGATCAAACCCAATGCTTATCATGTCTTTCTTTGTACTTGGCTTGGATTTTATCCAATTGTTCTTGTACCCTTTGATGCACCAATTGGATTTGTTCACTGAAATGCTTGGCTTTGTCCACATCACTATGCCCATCTACTGCAATATCTTTAACAAAGATGAAATCCTAAGGATACTTTGGAAAATAACCCAAACAAGCTTCAAATGGAGATATTTTTGTAGATGAATTCTTGGCATGATTTTAGGCATGTTGGATTTAATGCAAATTCTTACCCCAAATTTTAGGATGCTTACCACAATATCCTCGAAGGAGATGCACTACTATTTTATTCACTACTTCTATCTAGTCATCAATTTTTGGATGAAATTTTGTGCTCTTATTTAACTTTGTGTCCATGAGTTCTCATAAACTTGACCAAAACTTTCCAATAAATTGAGAATCTCGATCAAGAATAATCGAAGTAGGTAACCAAAAATGAACCCATACATTTTGGAATAATAACTTTGCAGTTTGCTCAGTTGTAACATGTTTCTTACAAGGCATAAACACACATTTTTCTAAAACGATCCACTACAACATATAGATAATCATGACCTTTCCTAGCCATTGGTCATCCCCCAAAAAAATCCATAGAAATACTTTCCCAAGGAAGAAAAGGGATAGGAAGTGGAGTTTACAAACCCAATTTCATATTGCTTGGTTTTCCAGTAGCGCACATAGAACATCCTTTTACATATCTTGATACAATTTGATTCATACATGGACAATAACAATACCTTTATAGCTGAGCAATTTTTTTACCTACACTAAAGTGACCAACAATAAGAGAAGTATGGGTTTCCCTTGTGACATTAACTCTTTCACCCCGTGGAATACACAACTTGATAATATGATACAACAACTTGTTATGAACATGATAATCCAACTCTTCAACATGATTTCCTTGACTCAAGTTGCATGACACCTTTAAAATATTCATCTTGAGCAGTTTTCATGTATGATTTAGTTATGCTTAAGAATGATAGATAAATTAACAATAGGAATGATAGACAATATATCTGCAACTTTGTTCTAAATACCTTTCTTATACCTGATAACCAAATGAAATTGTTGCAGAAATTTCATCCATCTGAAATGTCTAGCTTGTTGTAGCTTAGTTTGTGATCGTAAATATTGCAAATTTTGATGTTTAGTATGAATAATCATTTCTTTACCCATAAAATAGTGCTTCCCTTTATTCACACTTTGTACCAAAGCATACAAATCTTTATCATAAGTTGGATAGTTGATTACTACATTGGAAAAAGTTTCAAAATGATAACATATAGGCTTACATGTTGCATCAAAACTACTCCCATAACATATTCACTTGCATTGGTTTGAACATCAACTTTGGAGGGATCGATATTCAATTCACCACCTCCTAAAATATGACCCAAGTAAACCAAAGAGGTTTTCCCAAATTCACATTTAGACATATTGAAATACAACTTTTCCTTTTTCAAGGAATCTAGAACTTGCTTTACATGATTGACATGCTCTTCACGAGTCTTACTGAAAATCAAAATATCATCTAAGTATACTATGAAAAAATGATCAAGGAATGGCCGCAATACATCATTTGTAACTCTCATGAATGTGGTAGGTGCATTACAAAGCCCAAACAAGATAACTAGCCATTCAAAAGAACCTTGTTTCGTATTGAAAGAAATTTTCCAAATATCATCTTCAGCAATCTTTATCTAATGATATCCGCTTCTCAAGTTCAACTTAGTAAAAAAAAAACATCCTTTAACTAATCTAGTAAATCATCAATGCGAGGAAGAGGATAGCGATTCATTACCACGATCTTGTTCAAAACTTGGAAATCCACACACATGCACCATGTGCCAGCTTTATTCGGAACCAAAAAAATAAGAGAACCACAAGGATATGTACTAGGTTGGATGACCCATTTGTCAAATATACCTTGGATTTTCTTCTTAATATATGCATTCTCCAAAACTGAAATTTTGTATAGGCCAATATTTAGAAGTGGTGCATCCTGCTGCAATTGTATCTTATGATGGATTGCTCTTTTTGGAGGTAACCCATAAGGTTCCTGAAACATCTTGTCATAATTGTTAATGACTGAACCAATTCATGCTTGAGTTTGGAATGACATCCCGAGAAAGCTTCAGATTCAACAATATCTTTATCGTTAATCATCAACAACACAAAATTCTTACTAACATTCACAAGCCTTTTCATTTGAATTGCACTAAAAAGAGATAATTCATCTTCTTGTTATGTGCTTTAACAAAATATTCAAATCCATTTTTGAAAATATGATATTTTTTCTCATGACGATAGAATATGGCTTTTCGATCATATAGATATGGACTCCCTAAGAAAATCCCAAAAAGATCAAGTGGTACAACATCAAGCTCTACCTCATCTATAAAATTAGAAGTGATGGCAAACTTGAGTTTACCTTTTCTTGTCACTTGCAAATTGGCATCATCATACACCCAACCCAAAGGGTAAGGCATTGTATGAGGTGTATTTTCCAAGTTAAGCTTCTTTAAAATTGCTTTAGAGATAAGATTGACTTGAGATCCACTATCAAATAATGTATTAACCTTTGTATATTTTGTAATGACCCAGATATGAAAAATATAACTTTGTTATTTATCATTTAAAGATTCAACAATATTGATATAAGACTATTACTTGCATTAGAATATATACCTTTCATTCCTGTTATCACTCCACTGGATCTCTGAGGCTAAGAAGAGACCAACGAAGGTAACCACGGGCCAATCTTTTGCCAAGTAGCTAGCCCTACTAGGCAGGAGGGG